>CM062487.1:56344543-56622412 GCA_031479575.1 Coregonus ussuriensis
TCACACTACACACACACAGACACAGACACACACACCCCGGCCATGGCTATCAGTTATGGGTCCCCTGGAGACTCATGGTTCATCCAGCCATCAGTTCCGGCTCTAAAGGCCACCACTTCTCTCCTCTCCCTGGAATGGGAGGACATGCTTTCAGATGCAGCCCCAGTGTTGATGGATAGCTAATGTTGCAGTGAAAACCAGCGTTGAGTGTTTAAACACATAGCTACTGTAGTGTTCAGTCCCAGTGTTGAAGTGTTTAAATAGACAGCTACTGTAGTGTTTTTCTGTTTGTTTTAATGTCACATGCACAAGTACAGTGAAATGCCTTTCTTGCAAACTCAAAACCCAACAATGCAATAATCAATAACAATGTAATAGTAGAAAAAAACACACAGGAAATATGAATAATATGAATGATAATATAGTGTAGTGGCTGGTCACTAAGATAAGATAGTGTAGTGGCTGTAGTCACTGTAGTTTCTGGTCACTAAGATAAGATAGTGTAGTGGCTGGTCACTAAGATAATATAGTGTAGTGGCTGGTCACTAAGATAATATAGTGTAGTGGCTGGTCACTAAGATAATATAGTGTAGTGGCTGGTCACTAAGATAAGATAGTGTAGTGGCTGGTCACTAAGATAAGATAGTGTATTTGCTGTAGTCACTGTAGTGGCTGGTCACTAAGATAATATAGTGTAGTGGCTGGTCACTAAGATAATATAGTGTAGTGGCTGGTCACTAAGATAATATAGTGTAGTGGCTGGTCACTAAGATAAGATAGTGTAGTAGCTGGTCACTAAGATAATATAGTGTAGTAGCTGGTCACTAAGATAAGATAATATAGTGTAGTGGCTGGTCACTAAGATAATATAGTGTAGTGGCTGGTCACTAAGATAAGATAATATAGTGTAGTGGCTGGTCACTAAGATAATATAGTGTAGTGGCTGGTCACTAAGATAATATAGTGTAGTGGCTGGTCACTAAGATAATATAGTGTAGTGGCTGGTCACTAAGATAATATAGTGTAGTGGCTGGTCACTAAGATAATATAGTGTAGTAGCTGGTCACTAAGATAATATAGTGTAGTGGCTGGTCACTAAGATAATATAGTGTAGTGGCTGGTCACTAAGATAATATAGTGTAGTGGCTGGTCACTAAGATAATATAGTGTAGTGGCTGGTCACTAAGATAAGATAGTGTAGTGGCTGGTCACTAAGATAATATAGTGTAGTGGCTGGTCACTAAGATAATATAGTGTAGTGGCTGGTCACTAAGATAATATAGTGTAGTGGCTGGTCACTAAGATAATATAGTGTAGTGGCTGGTCACTAAGATAATATAGTGTAGTGGCTGGTCACTAAGATAAGATAGTGTAGTGGCTGCATCGCAGTGCTAGCTGTGCCACCAGAGATCCTGGTTCAAGTCCAGGCTCTGTCACAGCCGGCCGCGACCGGGAGACCCATGGTGTGGCGTACATTAGGGGAGGGTTTGGCTGGAAGGGATCATCTAGTTGGACACTAGCGACTCCTGTGGCGGGAGTTTCCTCTGACACCATTGGTATCATTCGGGAGTTGCAGCGATGGGACAAGATGATTCCAACTAGACTGTAACCATGGACACCATGGAAAAGGGGTCCAAAAAAAGATTCAGTAATTATTTATTTAGTTACTAAATAAGTACACAGAATACAAACACACACACATAGGTTATTGATTACTAACGTAATACAATGAGAACAGTCCCTAGTGGACTAGATGAATAATAGCATGAATGCTTGGGTAGGAGGAGGGTCAGGATGGAAGGGAGAGACAGAGATTCAAACTAACTTGTTACTTTGTAAACTACGCTCACGGAAATACAAATGCTTAGAACCATAATCATCGCTCGTTCGGATTAGAAATGCAACATGTATTTACGTGTAGCTGTCCTCGATAGTTGAGTTTCCAATGTCCTTGGTAGAGTCTCTGGTCGTAGTGGTGGTTAGAATGGATACTTCAGCGTACCCTGTAGTTCGTAGAGTTGATCTGTTAGAATAGATACTTCAGATGTACCAACGGTTGTCGGAGAGGGATTGTCCTTCCCAACTCGTGTCTTTAGTGAAAGTTCTCCAGACGACTATACATGCCAGCTGCAGACTGAGATGATAAGGTCTAGTACATTGTCTTCTTCACCTCGCGTAGAGAGTTTCAGAGTTTCACCATTTTGCCATATTCAGCTCGCGCTGCATGTCGGCTGGTCTGTAGAGTTGAACCATTTTAAGCCGTGTAGCTTCAGCTTCACTTTTCCTGGTCTAATGTTAATTTGTTTTTCAAGGCTTTTTATGCACTTGTTGTAAAAGGGGCGTTCCATCATGTTTTTGCACATCTGGGCGTGGCCACTGACTGAGAACAAATCAATATGGAAAACAATCATCTAAAATCACATTGTTATCTTCACAAAAGTATTATTATACTTAATAATTCATTTTATACAACAATTAGATACAAACCTCATAACTGGGAAGTGTACCCCCCCCCCCCCCCCCCCCCCAGAGATACAGTTATGCTGTTCCACTGTCTTCAATGACATCACAACATAGTAACGAATTTGACAATATTGTTCTTTAAGTCCCCACCGACCATTTCCCCCATTCTTGGAAGTAGGAATATTGTTTCATTATCCACTTTTGGATGTTGGAGTCATGGCGGGAAGACTTCCTTTGTTCCACACGGAATTCCCTCTCCCAATACTGCATGGCACGGAAAACAACGTTTCTGCAAGGAATCTACGACTGGTCATAAAACTGGCCCCCAGGAAAGGGGGTGTTCAAACCTTTGCCTTGCCGGCATCTTTGATCCTCAGCCCATGAGGGCAAGTCATGACACAGGGTTGGTTCCGATACCATATTTACAATGTGCAGGGATACTGGAGTGATGGAGGTAGATATGTATAGGGGTAAGGTGACTAGACAACAGGATAGAAGAAAAACAGAGTTGCAGCAGCTTGTATGTGAGTGGGTGCGCGGGTGTGTAGAGTCAGTATAAATGTATGTGCATATTATGTGTGAGTGAGAAATATGATGGAGTGAGTGTTTGTGTGTGTGTTGGAGTGACAGTGTGTGTGAGTATGAATAGAAGGTCAATAACTCAGATAGTCCGTGTAACTATTTTGATCGCTATTTATCAGTCTTATTGCTTGGGGATAGAAGCTGTTCAAGAGGATGTTGGTGTCAGACTTGATGCACCAGTACTGCTTGCCGTGCGGAAGCAGAGAGAATAATCTATGGCTTGGGTAGTTGGAGTCTTTAACGATTTTCCGGGCCTTCCTACCACACCGCCTGATATAGATGTCCTGGATGGCAGGGAGCTCGGCCCCAGTGATGTACTGGGCTGATGCACCACCCTCTGTAACGCCATGTGATCGAGATCGGTGCTGTTGCCATGCCAGTCCAGATGCTCTCAATTGTAGAGCTGTATACGTTTTTGAGAATTTGAGGGCCCATGCCAAACATTTTCAACCTCCTGTCGCACCTTCTTCACGACTGTGCGCTTGTGTTTGGACCATTTTAAATATTTTCTGATTTGGACACCGAGGTACTTGAAGCTCTCGACCTGCTCCACTGCGGCGCCATCGATGAAGACCCGTTTCCTGTAGTCCACGATCAGCTCCTTGGTCTTAATGATGTTGAGGGAGACTATATTATCTTAGTGACCAGCCACTACACTATCTTATCTTAGTGACCAGAAACTACAGTGACTACAGCCACTACACCACACTGCCAGGTCACTGACCTCCTCCCTGTAAACTGACTCATCGTCGCCGGTGATCAGGCCTACCAGCATTGTGTCATCAAAGCTGATGATGGTGTTGGAGTCGTGCATGGCCATGCAGTCGTGGGTGAACAGGGAGTGCAGGAGGGGACTAAGCACACACCCCAGTGGCGCCACTGTATTGAGAGTCAGCATGGCGGTGGTGATGTTGCCTACCCTGACCACCCAGAGTCGGCCCATCAGGAAGTCCAGGATCCAGTTGCAGAGGGAGGCGTTCAGACTCAGAGTCCTAAGCTTGGTGACGAGCTTGGAGGGGACAATGGTGTTGAATGCTGAGCTGTTGTCAATGAACAGCATTCTCACATAGGTATTCCTGTTATCTAGGTGGGTTAGGGCAGTGTGGAATGCAATTGAGATGGCATCATCTGTAGATCTGTTGGGGCGGTATGGAAATTGGAGTGGGTCCAGGGTATCTGGGATGGTGGAGTTAAGGTGTGCCATAACTAGTCTCTCAAAACACTTCATGATTACAGAAGTGAGTGCTACAGGGCGGTAGTCATTGTGGAATGAAGCCTTAGAGATCTTGGGAACAGGAATGATGGTGGTCATCTTAAAACATGTGGGGATTACAAACTGGGACAAGCAGAGGTTGAAAATGACCTTGAATATGCCTGCCAGCTTTTCTGCGCATGCTCTGTGAACGCGGCCTTGCTGGTGTTGACCTGATTAAATACAATTTTCACGTCGGCCTATGAGTGAGGTCACCCAGTTCTTAGAGTCGGTGATGGCCCTCACAGCCAGCATGAAGTTGTTGTTGTCAAAGCATGCATAAAATGCATTGAGTTCATCTAGTAGAGAGGCATCGTTGGGCAGATCACGGTTGGGTCTTCCTTTGTAATCTGTAATGGACTGTAGCCCCTGCCACATGCGGCGGGTGGCGGAGCCTGTCTAATATCGTTCCACCTTATTCCTATATTGTCCTTTTGCTCATTTGATGACTCTGCGGAGGTCGTAGCGGGACTTCTTGTACTTGTTCCTGTCCTCGGCCGTAGCCTCAGGATTGTCTACTATAGCTCTGTGTGCGGTATCCCTGTCCTTTAGCTTAGTGCCAACCTCTAAGTTAATCCTGGGCTTTTGATTGGGGAAGCAGCGATCCCTCACCGAGGGGACAACATCGCTGACACGCTGACGGAGTTGGTTAGCTCGTCAATGTTATCGGCAGAGTCTCAAAACATCCAATCAGCGCTAGAAAAGCAGTCCTGTAGCATAATGTCTGATTCTGGTGACCATTTCTCAACTGAGTGAGTCACTGGGACTTTCTGTTTGATGTTCTGCTTGTAAACAGGAAGCAGGATTACGGAGTCATGATCTGATTTGCTGAATGGCAGATGAGGGAGGGACTTGTATGCTTGATTGTGGGTAGAATAACAGTGGTCTTGGACTTTATCACCCCAAGTGGCGTTGGAGACGTGTTGATGGAAGTTCGGCGTCACGTGTCTTAATGATGTGAATACAATTCGCCAGCAACCAGAAAATCAGCCTCTGGATGTAGGTTTTCTTGCTTGTTTATAGCCTCGTACAGTTTGTTAAGTGCCAGCTTGTTATTGTTCTTGTCCTGAGGTGGAATGTATACAACAGTCACAATAACAGCTGAAAACTCCCTCGGGAGGTAGAAGGGTCGGTATTTGACCATCAGGTATTCCAAGACGGGTGGACAATGGGTCAAGACATCCACTGCGCTGGAGTCAGCACACCAGTTGGAGTTGATGTAGAGGCAAACCCCATATTCAAATAAAATCAAATCAAATTTTATTGGTCACATGCACCGAATACAACAGGTGCAGACATTACAGTGAAATGCTTACTTACAGCCCTTAATCAACAGTGCATTTATTTTTAACAAAAAAAGTAAAAATAAAACAACAACAAAAAAAGTATTGAGAAAAAAAGAGCAGAAGTAAAATAAAATAACAGTAAAATAAAATGCCCCGTGTTCAGACCCAGTGTTGAGTGTATAAATTGATAGCCAGTGCAGTGGGTAGATCCAGTGTTCAGGGTTTAATTGAAAACCAACTTCTCCTTTTGAAAATGGCATCAAATAAGTCAGATACATTTATTCTAGTGTCAAAATTAACTACAATGTGTAAATAGGATAATTTTTGTCAGAAAGTCAGTCTTGTCCAAAACTGAGTTTAGTAAGTGACTTCATGACTTATTTGAGGGTTTGGTTTGGATTACAGTTCATGCCCCCTTTGCCTATTAACATGTGGGAAAAGACTGGGCAACTTCGCTTTGCATGGCCCGGTGCCCCGGGAGGGTGAAGACCTCTCCTTAGGAGGACCAAAATTAGCAAACCCCACCCACCCGGGGCACTGGGTGACACAAAACGAACTCGCCAACTGGAAAGTCTTTCCCAGACAAGATGTGTGGTTAGTACTTGCCTTTACTTGGGAAATAGCTACTCTTGTGAAAATGGGTTTCCATAAAGTTGTTCAACAATCTTGGGCAGATTGCCAGGATATGGATTACTTCTGACTAGCTTCTACTTGGGCTGTCAACTGTCAAACCTGAGACTGGTGTGTTGTTGGTAAGTAGCTACGTTTTGTTTATAGCTAGCAAGCTAGCTAGCCAGCACATCCGACACGCTGCTTACAGCTGCACTAGGGTCCGACACCGAGAACGGAAAACGTTGTTCATTATGATTTATTTTTTGACCCTTTACTCAGTACTTTGTTGAAGCACCTTTGGCAGTGATTACAGCATCAAGTCTTAGGTATGACGCTACAAGCTTGGCACACCTGTATTTGGGGAGTTTTTCCCATCCTTCTCTGCAGATCCTCTCAAGCTCTGTCAGGTTGGATGGGGAGCGTTGCTGCACAGCTATTTTCAGGTCCCTCCAGAGATGTTCGATCAGGTTCAAGTCCGGGCTCTGGCTGGGCCACTCAAGGACATTCAGAGACTTGTCCCGAAGCCATGCCTGCGTTGTCTTGGCTGTGTGCTTAGGGTCGTTGTCCTGTTAGAAGGTGAACTTTCGCCCCAGTCTGAGGTCCTGAGCGCTCTGGAGCAGGTTTTCATCAAGGATCTCTCTGTACTTTGCTCCATTCATCTGTCCCTCGATCCTGACTAGTCTCCCAGTCCCTGCCGCTGAAAAACATTACCACAGCATGATGCTGCCACCACCATGCTTCACCCTAGTGATGGTGCCAGGTTTCCTCCAGATGTGACGCTTGTCATTCAGGCCAAAGAGTTCAATCTTGGTTTCATCAGACCAGAGAATATTGTTTCTCATGGTCTGAGAGTCTTTTGGTGCCTTTTGGAAAACTCCAAGCGGGCTGTCATGTGCCTTTTACTGAGGAGTGGCTTCCGTCTGGCCACTCTACTATAAAGGCCTGATTGGTGGAGTGCTGCAGAGATGGTTGTCCTTCTGGAAGTTTCTCCCATCTCCACAGAGGAACTCTAGAGCTCTGTCAGAGTGACCATCGGGTTCTTGGTCACCTTCCTGACCAAGGCCCTTCTCCCCCGATTGCTCATTTTGGCCGGGCAGCCAGCTCTAGGAAGAATCTTAGTGGTTCCAAACTTCTTCCATTTAAGAATGATGGAGGCCACTGTGTTCTTGGGGACCTTCAATGCAGCAGAAATATTTTGGTACCCTTCTCCAGATCTGTGCCTTGACACAATCCTGTCTCGGAGCTCTACGGACAATTCCTTCGACCTCATGACTTGGTTTTTGCTTTGACATGCACTGTCAAGTGTGGGACCTTATTTAGACGTGTGTGACTTTCCAAATCATGTCCGATCAATTGAATTTACCACAGGTGGACTCCAATCAAGTTGTAGAAACATCTCAAGGATGATCAATGGAAACAGAATGCACCTGAGGTCAATTTCAAGTCGCATAGCAAAGGGTCTGAGTACTTATGTAAATAAGGTGTCATTATAAAAACATTTTAAATGTTTGCAAACCTTTCTAAAAACCTGTTTTCGCTTTGTCATAATGGGGTATTGTGTATAGATTGTTTGTTTTTTATTTAATCAATTTTAGAATAAGGCTGTAACTTAACAAAATGTGAAAAAAAGTCAAGGGGTCTGAATACTTTCCAACGGCACAGTAGTTACATAGTTAACCAATAGCTACCTGGACTAACTATTTAGCAGTCTTATGGCTCGGGAGTAGACGCTGTTCAGAGTCCTGTTGGTTCCGGACTTGGTGCATTGGTACATCTTGCCATGCGGTAGCAGAGAGAACAGTCTATGACTTGGGTGACTGGAGTCTTTTACCATATTTTGGCCCTTCCTCTGACACTGCCTGGTATATAGGTCCAGGATGGCAGGAAGCTTGGCCCCAGTGATGTACTGGGCTGTACGCACTATCCTCTGTAGCGCCTTGCGGTTGGATGGCAAGCAGTTGCCATACCAAGCGGTGATGCAGCCAGTCAAGATGCTCTCAATGCTGCATCTTTTCAGCCTCCTGAGGGGGAAGAGGCGTTGCCGTGCCCTCTTCAAACGGTATTGATGTTCAAACGGTATTGATGTGTGTGAACCATGATAATTCCTTAGTGATGTGGACACCAAGGAACTTGAAGCTCTCGACCTGCTCCACTACAGCCCTGTCAATGTGGATGGGGGCATGCTTGGCTAGAAACTTGAATAATATATATAATGTTCAAGCAAAAGTAACACACTGGACAGGGGTTATGGTAACAGAGACCCACTGGACAGGGGTTATGGTAACAGAGACCCACTAGACTGGGGTTATGGTAACAGAGACCCACTGGACAGGGGTTATGGTAACAAAGACCCACTAGACTGGGGTTATGGTAACAGAGACCCACTAGACTGGGGTTATGGTAACAGAGACCCACTAGACTGGGGTTATGGTAACAGAGACCCACTAGACTGAGGTTATGGTAACAGAGACCCACTAGACTGGGGTTATGGTAACAGAGACCCACTAGACTGGGGTTATGGTAACAGAGACCCACTAGACTGGGGTTATGGTAACAGAGACCCACTAGACAGGGGTTATGGTAACAGAGACCCACTAGACTGGGGTTATGGTAACAGAGACCCACTAGACTGGGGTTATGGTAACAGAGACCCACTAGACTGG
This sequence comes from Coregonus ussuriensis, assembly GCA_031479575.1. Taxonomy (NCBI): domain Eukaryota; kingdom Metazoa; phylum Chordata; class Actinopteri; order Salmoniformes; family Salmonidae; genus Coregonus; species Coregonus ussuriensis. The sequence goes on from CM062487.1 coordinate 56,353,402, forward strand.
GGTTATGGTAACAGAGACCCACTAGACTGGGGTTATGGTAACAGAGACCCACTAGACTGGGGTTATGGTAACAGAGACCCACTAGACTGGGGTTATGGTAACAGAGACCCACTAGACTGGGGTTATGGTAACAGAGACCCACTAGACTGGGGTTATGGTAACAGAGACCCACTAGACAGGGGTTATGGTAACAGAGACCCACTGGACAGGGGTTATGGTAACAGAGACCCACTAGACAGGGGTTATGGTAACAGAGACCCACTAGACTGGGTTATGGTAACAGAGACCCACAAGACTGGGGTTATGGTAACAGAGACCCACTAGACTGGGGTTATGGTAACAGAGACCCACTAGACAGGGGTTATGGTAACAGAGACCCACTAGACAGGGGTTATGGTAACAGAGACCCACTAGACTGGGGTTATGGTAACAGAGACCCACTAGACTGGGGTTATGGTAACAGAGACCCACTAGACTGGGGTTATGGTAACAGAGACCCACTAGACTGGGGTTATGGTAACAGAGACCCACAGGACAGGGGTTATGGTAACAGAGACCCACTAGACTGGGGTTATGGTAACAGAGACCCACTAGACTGGGGTTATGGTAACAGAGACCCACTAGACTGGGGTTATGGTAACAGAGACCCACTAGACTGGGCTTATGGTAACAGAGACCCACTAGACTGGGGTTATGGTAACAGAGACCCACTAGACTGGGGTTATGGTAACAGAGACCCACTAGACTGGGGTTATGGTAACAGAGACCCACTAGACTGGGGTATGGTAACAGAGACCCACTAGACTGGGGTTATGGTAACAGAGACCCACTAGACTGGGGTTATGGTAACAGAGACCCACTAGACTGGGGTTATGGTAACAGAGACCCACTGGACAGGGGTTATGGTAACAGAGACCCACTAGACTGGGGTTATGGTAACAGAGACCCACTAGACTGGGGTTATGGTAACAGAGACCCACTAGACTGGGGTTATGGTAACAGAGACCCACTAGACTGGGGTTATGGTAACAGAGACCCACTAGACTGGGGTTATGGTAACAGAGACCCACTAGACTGGGGTTATGGTAACAGAGACCCACTAGACTGGGGTTATGGTAACAGAGACCCACTAGACTGGGGTTATGGTAACAGAGACCCACTAGACTGGGGTTATGGTAACAGAGACCCACTAGACTGGGGTTATGGTAACAGAGACCCACTAGACTGGGGTTATGGTAACAGAGACCCACTAGACTGGGGTTATGGTAACAGAGACCCACTAGACTGGGGTTATGGTAACAGAGACCCACTAGACTGGGGTTATGGTAACAGAGACCCACTAGACTGGGGTTATGGTAACAGAGACCCACTAGACTGGGGTTATGGTAACAGAGACCCACTAGACTGGGGTTATGGTAACAGAGACCCACTAGACTGAGGTTATGGTAACAGAGCCCCACTAGACTGGGGTTATGGTAACAGAGACCCACTAGACTGGGGTTATGGTAACAGAGACCCACTAGACTGGGGTTATGGTAACAGAGACCCACTAGACTGAGGTTATGGTAACAGAGCCCCACTAGACTGGGGTTATGGTAACAGAGACCCACTAGACTGGGGTTATGGTAAGTGGACTGGGGTCTGAGTGGGGATGGACTTGGACATGGTGCTGCTACCTCTTCTTTAACTAAAATAACCCAGACTTCTTCTTCATATTGTAATATAACAACATACCACTAGATGCTGTGAGTCAAATGTCAATATATATAGAAGTAAAAACAAAATAAGGTTTATCTAATTTACCTTGCGGTCCGTATGAATAACCAAGCAAATAGAATATTAGAACATTGAACATAAAAAGTAGAACATTGATGCTGAAAATAGCTCTGGCATCAGACGCTGCATGTCTCTGTGATGTACAAATAATAATTGCATTAGTGTTTATGTTGTAGCAGTGGCCATTTTAGGCTGCCTTTAATCTCTCCAGAAGACTTGGAAACACACAACAAGTTGTAAAGATGAAAGAGATCCTTCAACTAATGAAGGGTCTAACTAATGAAGGGTCCAGAATGGTTAGGGTGCTGATGTAGAGCTGATGTAGTGTTGATGTAGTGCTGATGTAGAGCTGATGTAGAGCTGATGTAGAGCTGATGCAGTGTTGATGTAGTGTTGATGTAGAGCTGATGTAGTGTTGATATAGAGCTGATGTAGTGTTGATGTAGAGCTGATGTAGTGTTGATGTAGAGCTGATGTAGTGTTAATGTAGAGCTGATGTAGTGTTGATGTAGTGTTGATGTAGAGCTGATGTAGTGTTAATGTAGAGCTGATGCAGTGTTGATGTAGAGCTGATGTAGAGCTGATGTAGTGTTGATGTAGAGCTGATGTAGTGTTGATGTAGAGCTGATGTAGTGTTGATGTAGAGCTGATGTAGTGTTGATGTAGTGTTGATGTAGAGCTGATGTAGTGTTGATGTAGAGCTGATGTAGTGTTGATGTAGAGCTGATGTAGTGTTGATGTAGAGCTGATGTAGTGTTGATGTAGAGCTGATGTAGTGTTGATGTAGAGCTGAGGTAGTGTTGATATAGAGCTGATGTAGTGTTGATGTAGAGCTGATGTAGTGTTGATATAGAGCTGATGTAGTGTTGATATAGAGCTGATGTAGTGTTGATGTAGTGCTGATGTAGTTTTGATGTAGAGCTGAGGTAGTGTTGATATAGAGCTGATGTAGAGCTGATGTACAGCTGATGTAGTGTTGATGTAGAGCTGATGTAGTGTTGATATAGTGTTGATGTAGTAATGATGTAGCGCTGATGTAGGCATAGCAGTATGTAGCATATTGTACAGTACTGATATACAGCTGATGTAGTGCTGATGTAGAGCTGATAGGGCTGATGTAGAGCTGATAGGGCTGATGTAGAGCTGATAGGGCTGATGTAGAGCTGATAGGGCTGATGTAGAGCTGATAGGGCTGATGTAGAGCTGATAGGGCTGATGTAGAGCTGATATGGCTGATGTAGAGCTGATATGGCTGATGTAGAGCTGATATGGGTGATGTAGAGCTGATAGGGCTGATGTAGAGCTGATAGGGCTGATGTAGAGCTGATAGGGCTGATGTAGAGCTGATGTAGTGTTGATGTACTTGTAGGAGTATGTAGCATGTTGTACAGTACTGATGTGGAGTTCATATCGGTGTAGCAGTATGTAGCATTTTGTACAGTACTGAGGAAGTACTTATGTAGTACTGATGTAGAGCTGATGTAGTTCTGATGTAGAGCTGACTTAGTTGTAGCAGTACTGACCAAGAGCTCTCTGTTTTTGTATAGTGCTACTGACTACATTCCTAAAGGGACTGGAGATTTCAGTTTTCTGCCTACTATGAACAATTGCAAACCAGAAGATATCAGAAGAAGATAATCAGAAGATAAAGAAGTTCAATGTTTGATTTTGTGACGTTTCAAACTTTGAAGCATCATACGAATCCTGGTTCTGTTGCTTATTTGCTTATGGCAACGTGCCAGATGATGGCAAGCCATAGCTCTCCTATTCATGTCAACTGGTAGGTCCTCTGTTGACATCACATTGTTCCATTGGGTCATGCTCTCTGGCTCTCTGGCACTGAGACTATCAGATAGCCACATTCTTCTGGTCTCTCTTCTCTCTCTCTCTCTCTCTCTCTCTCTCTCTCTCTCTCTCTCTCTCTCTCTCTCTCTCTCTCTCTCTCTCTCTCTCTAACTCTCTCTCTAACTCTCTCTCTCTCTCCCTCTCTCCCTCTCTCCCTCTCTTTCTCCCTCTCTCCCTCTCTCTGTCTCTCTCTCTCTCTCTCTCTCTCTCTCTCTCTCTCTCTCTCTCTCTCTCTCTCTCTCTCTCTCTCTCTCTCTCTCTCTCTCTCTCTCTCTCTCTCTCTCTGACCCTATGTGAGGTCATCGGGAGCATTCCTGACTGAAGCATCTCTCTGTGGGCTCATCAGCACGTTATGTAGCAATTTCTTCATGTAAAGACTGGCACACTGGCATTTTCCAGCCCTAACGCCAGGTTCGGTACCTGTCTAACATCACCTCGCTTGTGCTGAGGTGGGAGGGGTGGCAATATTTGAGGTGTGTCTTTAAAAACAAACTCAAAGGTGTCAATTTCATGCAGAGCTAATGGGGAGTTTAAGAGGTCTTAACGATAACGCATTTGATAATGGCATGGATTGTGAGAGTGGAAGCAAAGCCTATCTAGCTCTGACCATGGAAGAGAGATGCGCCTTTTCTCAAATTAGAAACATTTAAAAAACGATTGGTTTCCCCCATTTCGTTTAATGTGATTAAAAAGCCATCATTGCCTTCCCTCCCTTAATCAATCAATCAATCAATTTTATTTTATATAGCCCTTCTTACATCAGCTAATATCTCGAAGTGCTGTACAGAAACCCAGCCTAAAACCCCAAACAGCTAGTAATGCAGGTGTAGAAGCACGGTGGCTAGGAAAAACTCCCTAGAAAGGCAAAACCTAGGAAGAAACCTAGAGAGGAACCAGGCTATGAGGGGTGGCCAGTCCTCTTCTGGCTGTGCCGGGTGGAGATTATAACAGAACCATGCCAAGATGTTCAAAAATGTTCATAAGTGACAAGCATGATCAAATAATAATCAGGAATAAATCTCAGTTGGCTTTTCATAGCCGATCATTAGAGTTTAAAACAGCAGGTCTGGGACAGGTAGGGGTTCCATAACCGCAGGCAGAACAGTTTAAACTGGAATAGCAGCAAGGCCAGGCGGACTGGGGATAGCAAGGAGTCACCACGGCCGGTAGTCCCGACGTATGGTCCTAGGGCTCAGGTCTCTCAGTTGGCTTTTCATAGCCGATCATTTAGAGTTGAAAACAGCAGGTCTGGGACAGGTTGGGGTTTCGTAGCCGCAGGCAGAACAGTTGAAACTGGAATAGCAGCAAGGCCAGGCGGACTGGGGGCAGCAGGGTGTCATCATGCCCGGTAGTCCTGACGTATGGTCCTAGGGCTCAGGTTCTCAGAGAGAAAGAGAGAACGAGAGAATTAGAGAGAGCATACTTAAATTCACACAGGACACTGGATAAGACAGGAGAAGTACTCCAGGTATAACCAACTAACCCCAGCCCCCCGACACATAAACTACTGCAGCATAAATACTGGAGGCTGAGACAGGAGCGGTCCGGAGACACTGTGGCCCCATCCGAAGAAACCCCCGGACAGGGCCAAACAGGAAGGATATAACCCCACCCACTCCGCCAAAGCACAGCCCCCGCACCACTAGAGGGATATCCCCAACCACCAACTTACAATCCTGAGACAAGGCCGAGTATAGCCCACAGAGGTCTCCACCACAGCACAAACCAAGGGGGGGGGGGGGCGCCAACCCAGACAGGAAGATCACGTCAGTAACTCAACCCACTCAAGTGACGCACCCCTCCCAGGGACGGCATGAAAGAGCACCAGCAGGCCAGTGACTCAGCCCCTGCAACAGGGTTAGAGGCAGAGAACCCCAGTGGAGAGGGGAACCGGCCTGGCAGAGACAGCAAGGGCTGTTCGTTGCTCCAGCCTTTCCGTTCACCTTCACACTCCTGGGCCAGACTACACTCAATCATATGACCTACTGAAGAGATAAGTCTTCAGTAAAGACTTAAAGGTTGAGACCGAGTCTGCGTCTCTCACATGGGTAGGCAGACTGTTCCATAAAAATGGAGATCTATAGGAGAAAGCCCTGCCTCCCGCTGTTTGCTTAGAAATTCTAGGGACAATTAGGAGGCCTGCGTCTTGTGACCGTAGCGTACGTATTGGTATGTACGGCAGGACCAACTCGGAAAGATAGGTAGGAGCAAGCCCATGTAACGCTTTATAGGTTAACAGTAAAACCTTGAAATCAGCCCTTGCCTTAACAGGAAGCCAGTGTAGGGAAGCTAGCACTGGAGTAATATGATCAAATTTCTTGGTTCTAGTCAGGATTCTAGCAGCCGTATTTAGCACTAACTGAAGTTTATTTAGTGCTTTATCCGGGTAGCCGGAAAATAGAGCATTGCAGTAGTCTAATCTAGAAGTAACAAATGCATGGATTAATTTTTCTGCATCATTTTTGGACAGAAAATTTCTGATTTTTGCAATGTTACGTAGATGGAAAAAAGCTGTCCTTGAAACAGTCTTGATATGTTCGTCAAAAGAGAGATCAGGGTCAAGAGTAACGCCTAGGTCCTTCACAGTTTTATTTGAGACGACTTTACAACCATCAAGATGAATTGTCAGATTTAACAGAAGATCTCTTTGTTTCTTGGGACCTAGAACAAGCATCTCTGTTTTGTCCGAGTTTAAAAGTAAAAAGTTTTCAGCCATCCACTTCCTTATGTCTGAAACACAGGCTTCTAGCGAGGGCAATTTTGGGGCTTCACCATGCTTCATTGAAATGTACAGCTGTGTGTCATCCGCATAGCAGTGAAAGTTAACATTATGTTTTCGAATAACATCCCCAAGAGGTAAAATATATAGTGAAAACAATAGTGGTCCTAAAACGGAACCTTGAGGAACACCGAAATGTACAGTTGATTTGTCGGAGGACAGACCATTCACAGAGACAAACTGATATCTTTCCGACAGGTAGGATCTAAACCAGGCCAGAACTTGTCCGTGTAGACCAATTTGGGTTTCCAGTCTCTCCAAAAGAATGTGGTGATCGATGGTGTCAAAGGCAGCACTAAGGTCTAGTAGCACGAGGACAGATGCAGAGCCTCGGTCTGACGCCATTAAAAGGTCATTTACCACCTTCACAAGTGCAGTCTCAGTGCTATGATGGGGTCTAAAACCAGACTGAAGCATTTCGTATACATTGTTTGTCTTCAGAAAGGCAGTGAGTTGCTGCGCAACAGCTTTTTCTAAAATTTTTGAGAGGAATGGAAGATTCGATATTGGCCGATAGTTTTTTATATTTTCCGGGTCAAGGTTTGGCTTTTTCAAGAGAGGCTTTATCACTGCCACTTTTAGTGAGTTTGGTACACATCCGGTGGATAGAGAGCTGTTTATTATGTTCAACATAGGAGGGCCAAGCACAGGAAGCAGCTCCTTCAGCAGTTTAGTAGGAATAGGATCCAGTATGCAGCTTGAAGGTTTAGAGGCCATGATTATTTTCATCATTGTGTCAAGAGATATAGTACTAAAACACTTAAGTGTCTCTCCCGATCCCAGGCCCTCGCAGAGCTGTGCAGATCCAGGACAGCTAAGCCCTGGAGGAATACGCAGATTCAAAGAGGAGTCCGTAATTTGCTTTCTAATGGTCATGATCTTTTCCTCAAAGAAGTTCATGAATTTATCACTGCTGAAGTGAAAACCATCCTCTCTTGGGGAATGCTGCTTTTTAGTTAGCTTTGCAACAGTATCAAAAAGAAATTTTGGATTGTTCTTATTTTCCTCGATTAATTTGGAAAAGTAGGATGATCGAGCAGCAGTGAGGGCTCTTCGGTACTGCACGGTACTGTAATCAAGCCTGGTTTAGCAGCATCACATAGGTGCATCTTTTTTTATACTGGCCATTAGACAACTATTCACAATTCACATACCTGCATACCTAAATTCACTTCTTCATGTAGGCAATCCATTCCCATTTTCATTGAGCGCCCCTCGTCCGATTACAAAATGTTAAGTCCTCCCATAATGCTATACCAACGGCGGACTTTGAGAATCTGCCTCAAACACATGCAACGATACAATTGACAGGAGTCTAGTATTTTGTATAGATGTGTGAATGTTCTGCGTAAAGACATGTAGGCCTACGTGTGCACAGAGCGCCATGGAAAGAGAGAAGAGATTTATGATATCATGCTTCTGACCCCATCCTATTTAGAAATATTGTTGATGTCATATCAAGTCCTCCATAGGCTGCCCTAAGCTACTGAGGCTGGATCAACAGCAATGCGTCCGATCTGCATACTACATTTAGCTTGTTCAAGTATCAATCCCCATCCTCACATCCAGTTACTAAAGAAACACACCTCCACTAAAGATATTTAAATGATTCAGTCCTACAATGCAGCACCAATGGTAGGCCAAGGCTATATTTTGCCCATTGACAACAGTCTCTGTGTTGGCCAAATGTGAACCGTCTGTGTTGGCCAAATGTGAACCGTCTGTGTTGGCCAAATGTGAACCGTCTGTGTTGGCCAAATGTGAACCGTCTGTGTTGGCCAAATGTGAACCGTCTGTGTTGGCCAAATGTGAACCGTCTGTGTTGGCCAAATGTGAACCGTCTGTGTTGGCCAAATGTGAACCGTCTGTGTTGGCCAAATGTGAACCGTCTGTGTTGGCCAAATGTGAACCGTCTGTGTTGGCCAAATGTGAACCGTCTGTGTTGGCCAAATGTGAACCGTCTGTGTTGGCCAAATGTGAACCGTCTGTGTTGGCCAAATGTGAACCGTCTGTGTTGGCCAAATGTGAACCGTCTGTGTTGGCCAAATGTGAACCGTCTGTGTTGGCCAAATGTGAACCGTCTGTGTTGGCCAAATGTGAACCGTCTGTGTTGGCCAAATGTGAACCGTCTGTGTTGGCCAAATGTGAACCGTCTGTGTTGGCCAAATGTGAACCGTCTGTGTTGGCCAAATGTGAACCGTCTGTGTTGGCCAAATGTGAACCGTCTGTGTTGGCCAAATGTGAACCGTCTGTGTTGGCCAAATGTGAACCGTCTGTGTTGGCCAAATGTGAACCGTCTGTGTTGGCCAAATGTGAACCGTCTGTGTTGGCCAAATGTGAACCGTCTGTGTTGGCCAAATGTGAACCGTCTGTGTTGGCCAAATGTGAACCGTCTGTGTTGGCCAAATGTGAACCGTCTGTGTTGGCCAAATGTGAACCGTCTGTGTTGGCCAAATGTGAACCGTCTGTGTTGGCCAAATGTGAACCGTCTGTGTTGGCCAAATGTGAACCGTCTGTGTTGGCCAAATGTGAACCGTCTGTGTTGGCCAAATGTGAACCGTCTGTGTTGGCCAAATGTGAACCGTCTGTGTTGGCCAAATGTGAACCGTCTGTGTTGGCCAAATGTGAACCGTCTGTGTTGGCCAAATGTGAACCGTCTGTGTTGGCCAAATGTGAACCGTCTGTGTTGGCCAAATGTGAACCGTCTGTGTTGGCCAAATGTGAACCGTCTGTGTTGGCCAAATGTGAACCGTCTGTGTTGGCCAAATGTGAACCGTCTGTGTTGGCCAAATGTGAACCGTCTGTGTTGGCCAAATGTGAACCGTCTGTGTTGGCCAAATGTGAACCGTCTGTGTTGGCCAAATGTGAACCGTCTGTGTTGGCCAAATGTGAACCGTCTGTGTTGGCCAAATGTGAACCGTCTGTGTTGGCCAAATGTGAACCGTCTGTGTTGGCCAAATGTGAACCGTCTGTGTTGGCCAAATGTGAACCGTCTGTGTTGGCCAAATGTGAACCGTCTGTGTTGGCCAAATGTGAACCGTCTGTGTTGGCCAAATGTGAACCGTCTGTGTTGGCCAAATGTGAACCGTCTGTGTTGGCCAAATGTGAACCGTCTGTGTTGGCCAAATGTGAACCGTCTGTGTTGGCCAAATGTGAACCGTCTGTGTTGGCCAAATGTGAACCGTCTGTGTTGGCCAAATGTGAACCGTCTGTGTTGGCCAAATGTGAACCGTCTGTGTTGGCCAAATGTGAACCGTCTGTGTTGGCCAAATGTGAACCGTCTGTGTTGGCCAAATGTGAACCGTCTGTGTTGGCCAAATGTGAACCGTCTGTGTTGGCCAAATGGGATTGTGTCAATGCAATGATAACTGGTGTGAAATGGCTAGCTAGTTAGCGGTGCGCACTAGTAACGTTTCAATCAGTGACGTCACTCACTCTGAGACCTTGAAGTAGTTGTGTCCCTTGCTCTGCAAGTGCTGTGGCTTTTGTGGAGCGAAAGGTAACGCTGCTTCGTGGGGGACTGTTGTCGATGTGTTCAGAGGGTACCTGGTTAGAACCAAGGTTGGGGCGAGGAGAGGGACAGAAGCAAGACTGTTACAGAATGACTGGGAAACATTTGGCTAGAACACTGCATCCAGCTGTGAGTGTGGCATCATTGTATAGAGGAGATAGTAGTGTACAGAGGAGATAGTAGGGTACAGAGGATATAGTAGGGTACATAGGAGATAGTAGGGTACAGAGGAGATAGTAGGGTACAAAGGAGATAGTAGGGTACAGAGGAGATAGTAGGGTACAGAGGAGATAGTAGGGTACATAGGAGATAGTAGGGTACAGAGGAGATAGTAGGGTACAGAGGAGATAGTAGGGTACAGAGGAGATAGTAGGGTACAGAGGAGATAGTAGGGTACAGAGGAGATATCTAGCTACCATCATTGCAGTCGTTATAAGCTCTTCTGCCCAAGGCTCCTAAACAGTAAAAGTGATATGCAAATGCAATGGAATTTAACCAATTTAAACAGCCACGCGCACGACCCTGCTGGAGACAGAGTAATGCCATGTCAGACAGAGTAATGCCATGTCAGACAGAGTAATGTCATGTCAGACAGAGTAATGCCATGTCAGACAGAGTAATGTCATGTCAGACAGAGTAATGTCATGTCAGACAGAGTAATGCCATGTCAGACAGAGTAATGCCATGTCAGACAGAGTAATGCCATGTCAGACAGAGTAATGCCATGTCAGACAGAGTAATGCCATGTCAGACAGAGTAATGTCATGTCAGACAGAGTAATGTCATGTCAGACAGAGTAATGTCATGTCAGACAGAGTAATGTCATGTCAGACAGAGTAATGCCATGTCAGACAGAGTAATGCCATGTCAGACAGAGTAATGTCATGTCAGACAGAGTAATGTCATGTCAGACAGAGTAATGCCATGTCAGACAGAGTAATGCCATGTCAGACAGAGTAATGTCATGTCAGACAGAGTAATGTCATGTCAGACAGAGTAATGTCATGTTACTTAATGTAGCTTAATGTCTTGTGTTCCGTCCGCAGCTCCTCGCATCACGACCCTGCTGGAGACCTTGGACATCCTGTTGGATCACAACGCCACGTTCATCTGTGAAGTCGACTCCCGACCGCCAGCTGACATCACGTGGACGCGGAATAACCACCCAATCCCGTAAGAGCATTCAACAAAATTGACAACATTAGACAACCTTGTCTGGTACATTTGAGTCATTTAAACAGACTTGAAATTGTATGATCGGTCATTACAGAGGCTTTTGGTGGGTTTTAGAGAAGTTTAATTCGTTCAGGTCACAGCTTTATATCTCAGTTTTATCCAGATACTATGACTATGATTACAATGGTTAATGTCTATTCATTCCCTAATGCTCTCCAGATACTATGATTCTGTTTCCTGTTTTATCCAGATACTATGATTCTGTTTCCTATTTTATCCAGATACTATGATTCTGTTTCCTGTTTTATCCAGATACTATGATTCTGTTTCCTGTTTTATCCAGATACTATGATTCTGTTTCCTGTTTTATCCAGATACTATGATTCTGTTTCCTGTTTTATCCAGATACTATGATTCTGTTTCCTGTTTTATCCAGATACTATGATTCTGTTTCCTGTTTTATCCAGATACTATGATTCTGTTTCCTGTTTTATCCAGATACTATGATTCTGTTTCCTGTTTTATCTAGATACTATGATTCTGTTTCCTGTTTTATCCAGATACTATGATTCTGTTTCCTGTTTTATCCAGATACTATGACTCCCGCTACACTACCAGGGAGAATGGCCAGATGCTGTTGATCCCGAACGTCAGAGATTCTGATAACGGGGAGTACTGCTGTGTTGCTAACAATGGCATCGGAGAGCCGGCCAAGAGCTGCGGAGCCTTGCAGCTTAAAATGAGTATGTGCGGTTCTTCCACATGTCCCAAGGGGTCCAGTGTTCTGGGTAACGCTGCTTCGTGGGTGACTGTTGTCGATGTGTTCAGAGGGTACCTGGTTAGAACAGATATCTCTAGAGTGTTCAGAGGGTACCTGGTTAGAACAGATATCTCTAGAGTGTTCAGAGGGTACCTGGTTAGAACAGATATCTCTAGAGTGTTCAGAGGGTACCTGGTTAGAACAGATATCTCTAGAGTGTTCAGAGGGTACCTGGTTAGAACAGATATCTCTAGAGTGTTCAGAGGGTACCTGGTTAGAACAGATATCTCTAGAGTGTTCAGAGGGTACCTGGTTAGAACAGATATCTCTAGAGTGTTCAGAGGGTACCTGGTTAGAACAGATATCTCTAGAGTGTTCAGAGGGTACCTGGTTAGAACAGATATCTCTAGAGTGTTCAGAGGGTACCTGGTTAGAACAGATATCTCTAGAGTGTTCAGAGGGTACCTGGTTAGAACAGATATCTCTAGAGTGTTCAGAGGGTACCTGGTTAGAACAGATATCTCTAGAGTGTTCAGAGGGTACCTGGTTAGAACAGATATCTCTAGTGTCCCCAATGGCAATCTATTAACCAAAGTAGTGCTCTGATTTAAAAAATGTGGGCACTAGAGTACTCAAATGTTATTTGTCACACCATATCCGCCAATGGATTGAGACACAGCCCATGCAACAACAAAAAAAGATATCTCTAGCTTAAACAGACAGATTTTGATGGGGATTTTTTTATAAAGCTAATTAGATTGCCGCAGAGGCACGGACGTCAACTATAGGGGGAAATATGTACAACAAAATACAAAATAGGGGGTTAACAGTAGTCCTCTATATAGGGAATAGGGTGTCATTTGAGACTCAACCTGTTGTGTTTGTTCAAACTGTTCCTCTGTTCCATACAGTGTTCTAGAAGAGATTATTCTAGATTTCTCATAATAGCCTGCACAGGACCTCTAAAGTCTAAACCAGGGAGTCTCACATATTTCAACTGATCACTTTGCTAGGCGAGAATTGACCAATGATCATGAGTTTGAAGTATGTTTAACAGAGTCTTGCTCAATCTGATTGTTCTTGTCAATCACACTGGTGTGAACTCTTCAGTATGTCAAGCTTGCTGATTTTACGCCAGTGAACTAAGCTGCCTTCAATGCTTCAGATTGTTCTCATCCAAACAGTATTGGGGAGAATGACTAATCAGCAACTATGTTCTTCTTCCAGAGCCTCAGATAAAAAGACACCCCACCAACATGACGTTCCTGATTGAATCCAAGGCCGTGTTGCCCTGTGTGACGCTAGGAAACCCCAAACCAGACATCTCCTGGATCAAAGACGATGCTCTTATAACGGTACCTATTATTTTCAAATAGAAATTCAAATAATGACAATTCTGACAGACCAATAGGAGGTGCTAGAATACGCAACCCATTGAATTGATACAGGAACCAAGGGGATCTCCCAAACAGGAGCCTCCAACAGAATAGAGATAACAGCTTTTGATCTTAGACACACAATTCACTCTCATAATCAATACTCTGAACAGGTGAGTGATCGGATCACGATTCTGGATTACGGCGCTCTGAAGATCCATAACATCAAGAAGGAAGACGCAGGACAGTACCGCTGTGTGGCCAAGAACAGCTTCGGGATCGCCTTCTCCAAACCTGTCACCATAGAAGTACAGGGTAAGTCCTAGAGCGTTCTCCAAACCAGTCCCCATAGAAGTACAGGGTAAGTCCTAGAGCGTTCTCCAAACCTGTCACCATAGAAGTACAGGGTAAGTCCTAGAGCGTTCTCCAAACCAGTCACCATAGAAGTTCAGGGTAAGTCCTAGAGCGTTCTCCAAACCAGTCACCATAGAAGGACAGGGTAAGTCCTCCTCTAAACCAGTCCCCATAGAAGTACAGGGTAAGTCCTAGAGCGTTCTCCAAACCAGTCACCATAGAAGTACAGGGTAAGTCCTCCTCTAAACCAGTCCCCATAGAAGTTCAGGATAAGTCCTAGAGCGTTCTCCAAACCAGTCACCATAGAAGTTCAGGGTAAGTCCTAGAGCGTTATCAGAACCAGTAAACATATAAGTTTCTGGTAAGTCCTACAGCGTTCTCAGAACCACTAAACATAGAAGTTCAGGGTAAGTCCTACAGCGTTCTCAGAACCAGTAAACATAGAAGTTCAGGGTAAGTCCTCCTCTAAACCAGTCCCCATAGAAGTACAGGGTAAGTCCTAGACATACTCCAAACCCGTCCCCATAGAAGTACAGGGTAAGTCCTAGAGCGTTCTCCAAACCTGTCACCATAGAAGTACAGGGTAAGTCCTAGAGCGTTCTCCAAACCTGTCACCATAGAAGTACACGGTAAGTCCTCCTCTAAACCAGTCCCCATAGAAGTTCAGGGTAAGTCCTAGAGCGTTCTCCAAACCCGTCCCCATAGAAGTACAGGGTAAGTCCTAGAGAGTTCACCAAACCAGTCCCCATAGAAGTTCAGGGTAAGTCCTAGAGAGTTCACCAAACCAGTCCCCATAGAAGTTCAGGGTAAGTCCTAGAGAGTTCACCAAACCAGTCACCATAGAAGTACTTCGTAAGTCCTCCTCCAAACAGTCACCGTAGAAGTAGAAGGTAAGTCCTAGAGCGTTCTCCAAACCAGTCACCATAGAGATATAGGGTAAGTCCTAGAGCGTTCTCTCAACCTGTCACCATAGAGATATAGGGTATGTCCTAGAGCGTTCTCTCAACCTGTCACCATAGAGATATAGGGTATGTCCAAGTAAGGCTTGTGGACCCACAACAGAAGACTACAAAACGATTTTAAAGCAGCCTTGTTCAGCATATAACTCATGTAATGAAGGACCAGTGCGTTGTGATGTTTCATACTGTTATGTTTTGATGCTCCCTCCAGCCCCAGCCCGTATCCTCAGGGTCCCTAAGGATAAGAGAGTGACCTTCGGGAGTGAGGTCTCTCTGGAGTGCAACGCCACAGGGAACCCTATCCCCACCATCACATGGCTGGAGGACGGGAATACCGTGAGTACTACTGTCTGGATACACACCCCACCATCACATGGCTGGAGGACGGGAATACCGTGAGTACTACTGTCTGGATACACAGCTCTTTCTACTTCTCTTCTCCTTCCGCTTCCCTGTCTGGATACATAAAGGCAAAGGGTTTGGCGGATTTCAGCAGGCACAGCCTCGGCCAGCCCACAATCTAAGAGATCAGGGCCCGTATTCCTAAAGCATCTCAGAGTAGAAGTGCTGATCAGGATCAGGTCCTCCCTCTCCATATCATCTGATTCATTATGATCTAAAAGGCTAAACTGATCCCAGACCAGCACTCCTGCTCTGAGACGCTTTAGGAATACGGGCCCAGATCTGATCAGGCACAGCCTCGGCCACCTCAAAGTGGGGGTCCTCGGTAGAGTTCAGTGTAAATGTCAAACAGCACATTAGTCCCATAAATGATCAGTCCTCTCTGTTACTCCAAAGCTGTTCATTTTAAAGTGTTCTCTCTGACGTCCTAAAGGCCCCGTCCACACCGAGGGATACTTGGGGATTTTGGCAATGAGGCCCTTTATCTACGTTCCCAGAGTCAGATGAACTCGTGGATACCATTTTTATGTCTCTGCGTGCAGTTTGAAGAAAGTTGCTAACTAGCGCTAGCGCAATTGCTAACTAGTGTTAGCGCAATGACTGGAAGTCTATGGCTATCTGCTAGCATGCTAGCAGATACCCATAGACTTCCAGTCATTGTGCTAACGCTAGTTAGCATTTGCTGGTGAAACTACCTCTAACATACCTCTTACTGGACACAGAGACATAAAAATGGTATCCACGAGTTCATCTGACTCCGGGGAAGTAGATAAAGGGCCTCATTGCCAACATCCCCAAGTATCCCTCGGTGTGGACGGGGCCTTTAGGACGTCAGAGAGGACTCTTTGATGGCCTCAACTAGATCAGGGATAGAAAAAGAAGAGGAATTCTCATTTGGAGCACTGGAGATCCTGGAGATACATCAGATATCCCCCGACAACATTAAAGTATTGACAGCACAATGTTAATTGAGAATGATAAGAGCAATGGTTATCTGATTGGCTGGTGAGATTTACAGAGATGACTAATATTGAAGACATTCTACAATAGATTCAGAGACTTGACGCTGCAGTTATCATTTTCAGTATTCCCTTCATAGTGCACTCATTTTGACCAGGACTCTCAGCCTAGCTAGCACATAAGAAACAACGTTCTTCTGTGGGAATTTCAATACTTCAGCATAATATTTTCTGCAGGTTTCCTCATGGTTCTGTTTAAAGTAATGTTCTCAGAACATTAAGAACAATTTCCATAAAAATCACAAGAAACCGTTAGTAATGTAACATTCAATGAACGTTTTAAGAATTGTATTTAAAAACATATACATTCTGTTCACAGGGTCAACCAAACTCTCTCTATCCTCTATCTTGTGTTCAGGAAACACCTGATCTTAATGGAGTGCTTGTTTCCTTTGAAATGGGCCGTTGCGACATGTCATTCAGGGCAGAGCCCCACCTGTTTTGAGCCCCACCTGTTTAGCAAAATAAATAATTATATATTTTTTTTTTGGGGGGGGGGGGGGGGGCTTGCCTGTTTTGCATGTTATTTTAGCATTAATACGTGTCACAAATCAGTTTGCAAACAATGTAAATACAAATATCATTGACTTAATAATGACGCAAACAAACATGGTCTCTTTTTTTGCTTTCTTGAGTTTGGCAGCTCCAAAATGCAGGTGTTTCAGCCTAGCTGAGTAAGGCAGCTCCAACATGCAGGTGTTTCAGCCTAGCTGAGTAAGGCAGCTCCAACATGCAGGTGTTTCAGCCTAGCTGAGTAAGGCAGCTCCAACATGCAGGTGTTTCAGCCTAGCTGAGTAAGGCAGCTCCAACATGCAGGTGTTTCAGCCTAGCTGAGTAAGGCAGCTCCAACATGCAGGTGTTTCAGCCTAGCTGAGTAAGGCAGCTCCAACATGCAGGTGTTTCAGCCTAGCTGAGTAAGGCAGCTCCAACATGCAGGTGTTTCAGCCTAGCTGAGTAAGGCAGCTCCAACATGCAGGTGTTTCAGCCTAGCTGAGTAAGGCAGCTCCAACATGCAGGTGTTTCAGCCTAGCTGAGTAAGGCAGCTCCAACATGCAGGTGTTTCAGCCTAGCTGAGTAAGGCAGCTCCAACATGCAGGTGTTTCAGCCAAGCTGAGTAAGGCAGCTCCAACATGCAGGTGTTTCAGCCTAGCTGAGTAAGGCAGCTCCAACATGCAGGTGTTTCAGCCTAGCTGAGTAAGGCAGCTCCAAAATGCAGGTGTTTCAGCCTAGCTCAGTGCTTTCTGTGGTGGTGGGACAGCCAGCGGAAAATACGGAGCGTAGGAGTTGGTAGTGTTCTCTAGTTGCGCCATGATTGGCACAGCGTTCTGTCACTCATGGGGACACTACGTCACCGCAAAATCTACAGGGAGAGCTAGGAAAGTCAAGCCCCTTCGGTGCTGCCATGGAGTTACATTAGAAGTGCCCATCCAAGAAGGCTCAAGGTCATTGGACACAGATAAAATGACGTCAAATCACGTTATATCTACCGTAGCTTTGATTGGACTGATCATGTCAACATCATACTTTCAACATCTTAGCTAGCAAGCTAGCAGTCATCATCAAGAATCACGTCGACAATCTACTGTCAAATCCTTTTCAATCCTTGTCATATAAAGATAAATTATAGATAAAACGTATCGGTGCTCATCGGCCATTGGACATAAACATTACACACAACAAGATGGAAATCACAAATTCAACATTGAGTGGTTTGGAAGGAATCAGTGGCTAACTGCAAGCATTGCAAAGCAATCACTAGCCTGCTATTCAGTAGAGTGGGTGTGTGGTCCAAGTCTGGGTTTAAGGGCCTCTTCTCCAAGCTTAAAAAGATAAACATTCACATGCCATGGGCCAGAAACGGTTGAATACATTGTCCATGCTGTCAATCCAGCATGACTTCTGTCGCGTTCAGAACAACTGGAAACTCTGAACTTGAAAATCTCAGACTTCAGTGAGTTCAAGACAACTGGTAACTCTGAAAAAAACGAGCTCCAACTGGGAAAATAAGTTTTGAAAGGTCATCCAACTCGGAATTCCAAGTCAGTCCTCTTTCTAGAGCTCCGACCTGAAGATCACTGAAGTCATGATTCGACCTTGTTTTTTTCAGAGGAAAAATGTGTTTGCATTATTAGTTCCTAAGCAAATGAAATTCCATGTGTCCTATCTGTGCTTAGAGTTCAAAATAGTTAACCTAAGCTAGCAGTGCTATTAAAAGTCGTATTGAAACATTCAGTGAAACTTTTGTTATAAAAAAAACTCAGAATAATCTTTACATTTTATTCAGAACATTCACAGCATTTAGAGAATGTTCTCAGAACGTTAATAAAAGTACCCAGGAAAACTTTCAGGGAACCACAGTAAAACGTTCTCAGAACCTCTCTGCAACCTACAAATTAACATTCACAGAAAATGAGACATTTTTACTTTAGTTCTCAGAACTTTTAAAAAACTTTCAGTTTTACCGGTCAGGAAACGTATGGCTCTCTTCCGAGAACCAAAAAGAAACAAAAAACGTACTTTCCCACAACTTCCAAGGAACCAAAGGTGTTAGCTGGGAGGGCTCTGGCAAAAAGCATTGCACCGTGGGGTATGATGCTTTTTGGATCACATCTTTGGTCAATAATGATGTTGCAGTTATTGTGTTCATTAGTCACACTCTACAGACACGTGGTCAGTGATGAGTTGAAAACCCTTATTTGAAATCTTCCCGGCTAGCACAAAATGTTCCCATAACGTTCCCTTAAGGGTTTTTGTTTGGTTATTTGAATAGCAACTTTCCCACAACTTTCTGGGAACCCAAATTTGTTTGCTGGGTTAGCTGTAATACTGTAATTGCACATTTTGGTATTTGTTCAATAGTTTGGTGGTCTAGTTTGTTAGCGTTAAACGTAACATGACATGTGGCTTAGCTCCAGTGCAGTGGCTGTGCAGCCACATGCAGCTCAAGACCCAGGCTGCATCCCGAATAACACCCTATACCCAAAGCCAAGACCCAGGCTGCATCCCGAATAACACCCTATACCCCCAGCTAGCACATTTGGTTCCTTGGAAGTTGTGGGAACTTAAGTTTTTGGTTTCCCATTCGTTCTGGGAATTAAGTCGTAAGTTTCCTGACTGGTAAAACTGATTTTTTTTTTTAAAACGTTCTGAGAACTAAAGTGAAAATTGTGCCTGTTCTGGTAACGTTCATTTTTATATTGCATGGAGGTTCTGAGAACGTTTTACTCTGGTTCCTGGGAGGTTTTATTAATGCTCTGAGAGCAGAAATCTGTTATTTTTAGGTTTTTGAATAACTTCCTTAAACCTTTTACTGAATGTTTCAATAAGACTGTTAATAACACTGCTAGCTTATTTGGGGTTACTTTTTTGAAGCAGAGATAGGACACATGGAAATTAATTTCCTTAGGCATTAATCATGCAATCCCATTTCTTTTTTATTGTGACACATCATCAAACCTATCATCTTCCGTCCTCTATCTATGTAATTAGTCCACTGCGCCACCAGGATGGACCTAGCATGCCATGTTTTTTAACTCATACAAAGCTGTTCATTTTTGACTATTCAAACATACCCCATTTCAAAGGAAACAAGCACTCATTTAGATCAGGTGTGGCCAGTTAGTGGGCTCGGCCAAAACACCTGAACACACTTAACAAGATAGAGGATTGAGAGAGTTTTGTTGAGGCTGAGAACGGAATGTATATGTTTTTAAATAACATTCTTAGAACATTCTCTGAACATTACTAAAGTTTTCTTGTGGGGTATGGAACGTTTTCTTAATGCTCTCAGAACAATTTGAGAACATTACTTTAAATAGAACCATGACGAAACCTGTAGGAAATGTTATGTTGATGTACTGAATTTCCCACAGGAGAACGAATGTTTCTTAATTTTCTCTGAACTATTTGAGAACATTCCCAATTTCAATCCAGTTGAAGAACCTTCCTAGAACATTAACAAAATGTTAATTAATAATAATAATAATAATTAATTAAATGTAACCATGCTGGAACTTTTAGGAAATGTTCTGTTAAAGTAATGAAATACCAAGATTTTTGTAAAAAAAATTGTGAAGTTCCTTAAATGTGCTAAGAATGTTCGAAAGCCAAGCAACTATCCTGCACCATTCCCAGAACGTTGTGGGAAGGTTGTATGCTAAATAACCATAGGACAACCACACTCTCACCAAGCTCTAAGAAGCATATCGTTCTCAGAACATTATGTGCTAGCTGGGAACGCACTACTTTTGACCAAAGCTGGGAATATATAGGGAATAGGGTGCCATTTGGGACATGCTGTAAGTCTGCAGGCTGTACAGGCTGTGGGTGATAATTAATGGTCTCCGCAGCTGAACTGCTGAAATGTGTGTCGGAAGTAGTTAGATGAAATCAGGTAGGTCTTAAGGAAGGTGATCGAGGAACCATGTTACTCAGTCAGCACCTCAGTAAGGCTACAGTAGTCTACTGTTCCACAACATGACCTCGTCTCTGGAGAAACAGACAGACAGACAGACAGACAGACAGACAGACAGACAGACAGACAGACAGACAGACAGACAGACAGACAGACAGACAGACAGACAGACAGACAGACAGGCATTCAGTCTAAGCAGAGCTGTGTCCATAACTATTGTATCGCTGAATAATACTTATGTATATATACAGTACCAGTCAAAAGTTTGGACACACCTACTCATTCAAGGGTTTTTCTTTATTTTTTACTATTTTCTACATTGTAGAATAATAGTGAAGACATCAACACTATGAAATAACACAGATGGAATCATGTAGTAACCAAAAAAGTGTTAAACAAATCAAAATATATTTAAGATTTTAGATTCTTAAAAGTAGCAACCCTTTGCACACTCTTGGCATTCTCTCAACCAGCTTCATGAGGAATGCTTTTCCAACAGTCTTGAAGAAGTTCCCACATATGCTGAGCACTTGTTGGCTGCATTTCCTTCACTATGTGGTCCAACTCATCCCAAACCATCTCAATTGGGTTGAGATCGGGTGATTGTGGAGGCAAGGTCATCTGATGCAGCACTCCATCACTCTCCTTCTTGGTCAAATAGCCCTTACACAGCCTGGAGGTGTGTTGGGTCATTGTCCTGTTGAAAAACAAATGATAGTCCCAATAAGCCCAAACCAGATGGGATGGCGTATCGCTGCAGAATGCTGTGGTAGCCATGCTGATTAAGTGTGCCTTGAATTCTAAATAAATCACAGACAGTGTCACCAGCAAAGCACCCCCACACCATCACACCTCCTCCTCCATTCTTCACGGTGGGAACCACACATGTGGAGATCATCTGTTCACCTACTCTGTCTCACAAAGACACGGTGTTTGGAACCACACATCTCAAATTTGGCCTCATCAGACCAAAGGACAGATTTCCACTGGTCTAATGTCCATTGCTCATGTTTCTTGGTCCAAGCAAGTCTCTTCTTCTTATTGGTGTCCTTTAGTAGTGGTTTCTTTGCAGCAGTTCGACCATGAAGGCCTGATTCACACAGTCTCCTCTGAACAGTTGATGTTGAGATGTGTCTGTTACTTGAACTCTGTGAAGCATTTATTTGGGCTGCATTTTCTGCAGCAGAGGTAACTCTTGGTCTTCCTTTCCTGTGGCGGTCCTCATGAGAGACAGTTTCATCATAGCGCTTGATGGTTTTTGCGACTGCACTTGAAGAAATGTTCCGGATTGACTGACCTTCATGTCTTAAAGTAATGATGGACTGTCGTTTCTCTTTGCTTATTTGAGCTGTTCTTACCATAATATGGACTTGGTATTTTACCAAATAGGGCTATCTTCTCTATACCCCACCAAGGCACACCTGTTAATTGAAATGCATTCAAGGTGACTACCTCATGAAGCTGGTTGAAAGAATGCCAAGAGTGTGCAAAGCTGTCATCAAGGCAAAGGGTGGTACTTTGAAGAATCTAAAATCTAAAATATATTTTGATTTGTTTAACACCTTTTTGGTTACTACATGATTCTATGTATGTGTTATTTCATAGCTTTGATGTCTTCACTATTATTCTACAGTCGTGGTCAAAAGTTTTGAGAAGTATTGATCTTCACAAAGTTTGCTGCTTCAGTGTTATGAGATATTTTTGTCAGATGTTACTATGGTATACTGAAGTATAATTACAAGCATTCCATAAGTGTCAAAGGCTTTTATTGACAATTACATTAAGTTTATGCAAAGGGTCAATATTTGCAGTGTTGACCCTTCTTTTTCAAGACCTCTGCAATCCGCCCTGGCATGCTGTCAATTAACTTCTGGGCCACATCCTGACTGATGGCAGCCCATTCTTGCATAATCAATGCTTGGAGTTTGTCAGAATTTGTGGGTTTTTGTTTGTCCACCCGCCACTTGAGGATCGACCACAAGTTCTCAATGGGATTAAGGTCTGGGGAGTTTCCTGGCCATGGACCCAAAATGTTGATGTTTTGTTCCCTGAGCCACTTAGTTATCACTTTTGCCTTAAGGCAAGGTGCTCCATCATGCTGGAAAAGGCATTGGTCGTCACCAAACTGTTCTTGGATGGTTGGGAGAAGTTGCTCTCGGAGGATGTGTTGGTACCATTCTTTATTCATGGCTGTGTTCTTAGGCAAAATTGTGAGTGAGCCCACTCCCTTGGCTGAGAAGCAACCCCACACATGAATGGTCTCAGGATGCTTTACTGTTGGCATGACACAGGACTGATGGTAGCGCTCACCTAGTCTTCTCCGGACAAGGTGTTTTCCGGCTGCCCCAAACAATCGGAAAGGGGATTCATCAGAGAAAATGACTTTGCCCCAGTCCTCAGCAGTCCAATCCCTGTACCTTTTGCAGAATATCAGTCTGTCCCTGATGTTTTTTCTGGAGAGAAGTGGCTTCTTTGTTGCCCTTCTTGACACCAGGCCATCCTCCAAAAGTCTTCGCCTCACTGTGCGTGCAGATGCACTCACATCTGCCTGCTGCCATTCCTGAGCAAGCTCTGCTCTGGTGGTGCCCCGATCCCGCAGCTGAATCAAATTTAGGAGACGGTCCTGGCGCTTGCTGGACTTTCTTGGGCGCCCTGACGCCTTCTTCACAACAATTGAACCTCTCTCCTTTATGTTCTTGATGATCCGATAAATGGTTGATTTAGGTGCAATCTTACTAGCAGCAATATCCTTGTCTGTGAAGCCCTTTTTGTGCAAAGCAATGATGACGGCACGTGTTTCCTTGCAGGTAACCATGGTTAACAGAGGAAGAACAATGATTTCAAGCACCACCCTCCTTTTAAAGCTTCCAGTCTGTTATTCTAACTCAATCAGCATGACAGAGGCGGCAGGTAGCTTAGTGGGTAAGAGCGTTGTGCCAGTAACCGAAAGGTCGCTGGTTCTAATCCCCGAGCCGACCAGGTGAAAAATCTGTCGATGTGCCCTTGAGCAAGGCACTTAACCCTAAATTGCTCCTGTAAGTCGCTCTGGATAAGAGCGTCTGCTAAATGACCAATTTATTTATTTAGAGTGATCTCCAGCCTTGTCCTCGTCAACACTCTCACCTGTGTTAACGAGAGAATCACTGACATGATGGCAGCTGGTCCTTTTGTGGCAGGGCTGAAATGCAGTGGAAATGTGTTTTTGGGATTAAGTTCATTTTCATGGCAAAGAGGGACTTTGCAATTAATTGCAATTCATCTGATCACTCTTCATGACATTCTGGAGTATATGCAAATTGCCATCCTCAAAACTGAGGCAGCAGACTTTGTGAAAATTAGTATTAACGTCGTTCTCAAAACGTTTGACCATGACTGTACAATATAGAAAATAGTACAAATAAAGTAAAACCCTGGAATGAGTAGGTGTGTCCAAACCTTTGGCTGGTAGTGTATATATTAATTTTTTTTTTTACTGCTCACTGTCACGCCCTGGCTCTGGGACTCTGTTATGTTGAGCCAGGGTGTGTTGTTTCTATGTGTTTTGTGTTCTAGGTTGATTATCTAGCTCATGTGTTTCTGTGTTGGCCGGGGTGGTTCTCAATCAGAGGCAACGAGTATCAGCTGTTGCTTGTTGTCTCTGATTGGGAACCATACTTAGGCAGCCTGTTTTCCACAGTGTTTGTGGGATCTTGTTCCGTGTTGGTTTTGTATTGTAACCAAGGACTTTTTTTTTGTATTGTAACCAAGTTATCGTTTTGTTCGTGTGGTGAATTTAAATAAAAGTATGTTCACTTATCACGCTGCGCATTGGTACACTGTGTTCGACGATCGTGACAGAAGATCCCAGCATAACTGGACCAAGCAGCGTGTCCAGGAGCCAACGCCAGAGGTGAATCTAATGGATGTCCACCTCGACTGGGTCAAGCAGCGTGTCCAGGAGCCAACGCCAGAGAGGACTCTAATGGATATCAACCTCGACTGGGTCAAGCCGCGTGAGGAGGAGAGAGGTTGGACTTAGGAGCAGAGGCTGGAGAGTCTGGCGAGAGCCATGGAGGCCATAGCCACGGGGGAGAGATGAACCCAATACATTTTTAGGGGGGGGCTCACACCGTGGACGACGGGACTGCTGGAGGCAGATAAGGGGCGAGTTAGTGGACGAGGAGAGAAGGCCACCGGGTTACGGGAGCCATTGGCGAGTAGAGGGAGGGAAAATGTAGAGGCACGGCGAGAGGTACTGAGGTGTGTTGCCAGTCCGGTCCGGCCCGTTCCTGATCCCCGGGTAAGGCTCACTGTCACGCCCTGGCTCTGGGACTCTGTTATGTTGAGCCAGGGTGTGTTGTTTCTATGTGTTTTGTGTTCTAGGTTGATTATCTAGCTCATGTGTTTCTGTGTGGTCCTCTGTAGCTCAGCTGGTAGAGCACGGTGCTTGTAACGCCAAGGTAGTGGGTTCGATCCCCGGGACCACCCATACACAAAAAAATGTATGCACGCATGACTGTAAGTCGCTTTGGATAAAAGCGTCTGCTAAATGGCATATTATTATTATATTATAAGGCCAGAGGTGTGTGTTCCCAGTGCGGTCTGGCCTGTTCCTGTCCCTCGTACCAAGCCTGTAGTACGCGTTGCCAGCCCGGCCCGGCCTGTTCCTGCTCCCCGCACCAAGCCAATGCTGCGCATCGCCAGCCCGGCCCGGCCTGTTCCTGCTCCCCGCACCAAGCCAATGGTGCGCGTCGCCAGCCCGGCCCGGCCTGTTCCTGCTCCCCGCACCAAGCCTGTAGTGCGCTTCGTCAGCCCGGTTCGGCCCGTCCCTGCTCCCCGCACCAAGCCTGTGGTGTGCGTCGTCAGCCCGGTCTGGCCCGTTCCTGCTCCCCGCACCAAGCCTGTGGTGCACGTCGTCAGTCCGGCACAGCCCGTGCCTGGGTCACCGGTGCCTGGTCAGGTACCGGTCAGCTGCTCCACATCGGAGCCTAAGCAATCCGCTCCACCGATGTCCAGCTCCAGCCAGCGGGGCCAGACCGGACCAGGGGCGCTACGGAGGGTGGTGGTCAAGCCCGGAGCCGGAACCGCCTCCAAGGAGGAATGCCCTCCCCTGTTCGGTTTATGTTTGGCGCGGTCGCAGTTCGCGCCTTTGGGGGGGGTACTGTCACGCCCTGGCTCTGGGACTCTGTTATGTTGAGCCAGGGTGTGTTGTTTCTATGTGTTTTGTGTTCTAGGTTATTTATCTAGCTCATGTGTTTCTGTGTTGGCCGGGGTGGTTCTCAATCAGAGGCAACGAGTATCAGCTGTTGCTTGTTGTCTCTGATTGGGAACCATACTTAGGCAGCCTGTTTTCCACAGTGTTTTGTGGGATCTTGTTCCGTGTTGGTTTTGTATTGTAACCAAGGACTTCACGTTATCGTTTTGTTTCGTGTGGAATAAAATAAGTATGTTCACTCATCACGCTGCGCATTGGTCCACTGTGTTCGACGATTTTGACACTCACATTGTATGCTCTCAATTCATGTCTCATGGACAGTATGTGCTGATATTCTATGCCTGTTGTAATTGTCAAGCCATCGTGTCTGAGATTTTGTAGTTATATCCGTGCAACTCCGATACTAACTCGTTGCGGTCGGCCATGTAGTGAAGCTGCTCCTCTGGAAAGACATGCTGTATAAAGACGTGGGAAAACAGAGTCACATTAAGTCTTTATAGCATGGCTACGTCCCAAATGGCACCATATTTCAGTGTACTACTTTTGACCAGGACCAATAGGGGCACTATATAGGGAATAGGGTATCATTTGGGATGCACAATGCTGTAAATACATGATGTGGCTTTGGCTAGGTCTTTGGCTAGGTCTTTGGCTAGGTCTTTGGCTAGGTCTTTGGCTAGGTCTTTGGCTATGTCTTTGGCTAGGTCTTTGGCTAGGTCTTTGGCTAGGTCTTTGGCTAGGTCTTTGGCTAGGTCTTTGGCTAGGTCTTTGGCTAGGTCTTTGGCTAGGTCTTTGGCTAGGTCTTTGGCTAACTCTTTGGCTAGGTCTTTGGCTAGGTCTTTGGCTAGGTCTTTGGCTAGGTCTTTGGCTAGGTCTTTGGCTAACTCTTTGGCTAGGTCTTTGGCTAGGTCTTTGGCTAGGTCTTTGGCTAGGTCTTTGGCTAGGTCTTTGGCTAGGTCTTTGGCTAACTCTTTGGCTAGGTCTTTGGCTAGGTCTTTGGCTAGGTCTTTGGCTAGGTCTTTGGCTAGGTCTTTGGCTAGGTCTTTGGCTAGGTCTTTGGCTAGGTCTTTGGCTAGGTCTGGAAAGCAGTTAGTGTGCTGTAGCTGTAACAGACTCTAGGAGGACCTGGTGTAGTGATTTAGATGACTCTGTGGGACACCAGGCTGTTTAACCTGGTCTAGTGATTTAGATGACTCTGTGGGACACCAGGCTTTTAACCTGGTCTAGTGATTTAGATGACTCTGTGGGACACCAGGCTGTTTAACCTGGTCTAGTGATTTAGATGACTCTGTGGGACACCAGGCTTTTAACCTGGTCTAGTGATTTAGATGACTCTGTGGGACACCAGGCTGTTTAACCTGGTGTAGTGATTTAGATGACTCTGTGGGACATCAGGCTGTTTAACCTGGTGTAGTGATTTAGATGACTGTGGGACACCAGGCTGTTTAACCTGGTGTAGTGATTTAGATGACTCTGTGGGACACCAGGCTTTTTGGACCTGGGGTAGTGATTTAGATGACTGTGGGACACCAGGCTTTTTAACCTGGTCTAGTAATTTAGATGACTCTGTGGGACACCAGGCTTTTTGGACCTGGGGTAGTGATTTAGATGACTGTGGGACACCAGGCTTTTTAACCTGGTCTAGTAATTTAGATGACTCTGTGGGACACCAGGCTGTTTAACCTGGTGTAGTGATTTAGATGACTGTGGGACACCAGGCTTTTTAACCTGGTCTAGTGATTTAGATGACTCTGTGGGACACCAGGCTTTTTAACCTGGTCTAGTGATTGAGATGACTCTGTGGGACACCAGGCTTTTTGGACATGGTGTAGTGATTTAGATGACTCTGTGGGACACCAGGCTTTTTAACCTGGTGTAGTGATTTAAATGACTCTGTGGGACACAAGGCTTTTTGGACCTGCTGTAGTGATTTAGATGACTCTGTGGACACCGGGCTTTTTGAACATGGTGTAGTGATTTAGATGACTCTGTGGGACACCAGGCTTTTTGGACCTGGGGTAGTGATTTAGATGACTGTGGGACACCATGCTTTTTAACCTGGTCTAGTGATTTAGATGACTCTGTGGGACACCGGGCTTTTTGGACCTGGGGTAGTGATTTAGATGACTCTGTGGGACACCAGGCTTTTAACCTGGTCTAGTGATTTAGATGACTCTGTGGGACACCAGGCTTTTTGGACCTGGGGTAGTGATTTAGATGACTGTGGGACACCAGGCTTTTTAACCTGGTCTAGTGATTTAGATGACTCTGTGGGACACCAGGCTGTTTAACCTGGTGTAGTGATTTAGATGACTCTGTGGACACCGGGCTTTTTGGACCTGGTGTAGTGATTTAGATGACTCTGTGGGACATCAGAATTTTTGGACCTGGTCTAGTGATTTAGATGACTCTGTGGACACCGGGCTTTTTGGACCTGGTGTAGTGATTTAGATGACTCTGTGGGACATCAGGATTTTTGGACCTGGTCTAGTGATTTAGATGACTCTGTGGACACCGGGCTTTTTGAACATGGTGTAGTGATTTAGATGACACTGTGGGACACCGGGCTTTTTAACCAGGTCTAGTGATTTAGATGACTCTGTGGGACACCGGGCTTTTTAACCAGGTCTAGTGATTTAGATGACTCTGTGGGACACCGGGCTTTTTAACCAGGTCTAGTGATTTAGATGACTCTGTGGGACACAAGGCTTTTTGGACCTGCTGTAGTGATTTAGATGACTCTGTGGGACACAAGGCTTTTTAACCTGGTGTAGTGATTTAGATGACTCTGTGGGACACCAGGCTGTTTAACCTGGTCTAGTGATTTAGATGACTCTGTGGGACACTGGGCTTTTCACTGCTATAAACAGTCATTAATTTCCTTTAGTCAGATTGACCTCCAGGTCTAAAAGCAGCCGTGTGAGCGACGCATCAAATATAGACATTTGAACTCAGCACTTTAACTGATTGATATCACAGAGAGGGTACTGGGTTCTCACAACCACTGTTTTGATCCATACCGTAGGAAGCAGAACCACAGTTACGTTACGTGCATCACGTGATGACAGAAGGTTTTATTTCAATCAGTTGGACATCAATAAAGTCCCAATAGAAAGATTGACATTAATTTTATCACACGCACATGCACACCACAGGAGGTTGGTGCCACCTTAATTGGGGAGGACAGGCTCGTGGTAACGGCTGGAGCGGAGTAGGGGAGGACGGGCTCGTGGTAATGGCTGGAGCGGAGTAGGGGAGGACGGGCTCGTGGTAACGGCTGGAGCGGAGTAGGGGAGGACGGGCTCATGGTAACGGCTGGAGCGGAGTAGGGGAGGACAGGCTCGTGGTAACGGCTGGAGCGGAGTAGGGGAGGACAGGCTCGTGGTAACGGCTGGAGCGGAGTAGGGGAGGACGGGCTCGTGGTAACGGCTGGAGCGGAGTAGGGGAGGACAGGCTCGTGGTAACGGCTGGAGCGGAGTAGGGGAGGACGGGTTCGTGGTAACGGCTGGAGCGGAGTAGGGGAGGACAGGTTCGTGGTAACGGCTGGAGCGGAGTAGGGGAGGACAGGCTCGTGGTAACGGCTGGAGCGGAGTAGGGGAGGACGGGCTCGTGGTAACGGCTGGAGCAGAGTAGGAGAGGACAGGCTCGTGGTAACGGCTGGAGCGGAGTAGGGGAGGACGGGTTCGTGGTAACGGCTGGAGCGGAGTAGGGGAGGACGGGTTCGTGGTAACGGCTGGAGCGGAGTAGGGGAGGACGGGTTCGTGGTAACGGCTGGAGCGGAGTAGGGGAGGACGGGTTCGTGGTAACGGCTGGAGCGGAGTAGGGGAGGACAGGCTCATGGTAACGGCTGGAGCGGAGTAGGGGAGGACGGGCTCGCGGTAACGGCTGGAGCGGAGTAGGGGAGGACGGGCTCGTGGTAACGGCTGGAGCGGAGTAGGGGAGGACGGGCTCGTGGTAACGGCTGGAGCGGAGTAGGGGAGGACGGGCTCGTGGTAACGGCTGGAGCGGAATACGTGGAAAAGTATCAACAACATCAAACACATGGTTTCCATGTGCTCCATTCCTACCATTATTATGAGCCGTCCTCCCCTCAGCAGCCTCCACTACACACACACACACACACACACACACACACACACACACACACACACACACACACACACACACACTCACACTCACACTCACACTCACACACACTCACACACAGTCCTCTAAAGTGTATCTATCTTGTGTTATTCCATCAGGTTTCGGGTGGCTCTGTGGAGGAGACGTTAGTAGGGGAAGTGATCCTGTCTGTACTACACGTCACGGTGACTAAACCTGCTCGCTACACCTGTCTGGCCTCCAACAGACACAGCGCTGGGGCCAAATCTGCTAAATCTTCAGCCGGAGTCACTGTCCAAGGTAGGCCCCAATCGCCCCCTTTGAACGGCACCCTGTTCCCTATCAGCCTCTCCATACACTGCTTTTGACTATTGGCAATAGCACGTATCTACATACCCTGTGTTTTAGAAGAAGGTGCTGCTTACCCAGTGTGTTGGTTTGAACTGCTGTGTTTTGCTAGCTGCTCTGAGTCTGTGGTGTGTCTCCTAGTTAGCTCTGGTATTTCTACTCCCTCACTCCCCATTGGATCACTGTTTCACCTCAAAGACTCCCAGCCTGACTCCAACCTCAATCAGCAAAATTATACAGGACTGTAGTAGACCGGACAATGTTACCAAGGCAGCAAAAACCCAGTTTAATCTCAGTAAAAACTGCAGAAAATGCATTTGTTTGATTTGAAATAAAATAGTTTGTTATCGCTCTTCAGCCCAGAACCTCAGTGACCACAGCCAGGCCCTCTGCATGGGGTCAACAATGTAAGGCTGTAGCTAACGCATGCACACACGCACGCACGCACGCACGCACGCACACACACACACACACACACACACACGCCTCCCTGGACTCCTCACTACTATGATCTGACCACAACAGCAGCTTGTTCTCCCTGCTCAGTGAAAACAATGAGTAGCTGTCTGCTCTCCTTACAGAGAAACAATGGATCAATAACCTGTGTTTATCTGTTGTCCTGGGTCCTGCTCTGCTGCTGGTCAATGAATCAATAACCTGTGTTTATCTGTTGTCCTGGGTCCTGCTCTGATGCTGGTCAATGGATCAATAACCTGTGTTTATCTGTTCCTACTGGGTCCTGCTCTGCTGCTGGTCAATGGATCAATAACCTGTGTTTATCTGTTCCTCCTGGGTCCTGCTCTGCTGCTGGTCAATGGATCAATAACCTGTGTTTATCTGTTCCTACTGGGTCCTGCTCTGCTGCTGGTCAGTGGATCAATAACCTGTGTTTATCTGTTCCTACTGGGTCCTGCTCTGCTGCTGGTCAATGGATCAATAACCTGTGTTTATCTGTTCCTACTGGGTCCTGCTCTGATGCTGGTCAATGGATCCTGTCTCTTCCCTGTAGAGTGGAGGTAAGACTGACTCTCCTCTCCTATAGGCTGTTAATACAGGATGTATAGGCTGTTTGTTGTGTTAATACAGGTTGTATAGGCTGTTTGTTGTGTTAATACAGGTTGTATAGGCTGTTTGTGTTAATACAGGATGTATAGGGTGTTTGTGTTAATACAGGTTGTATAGGGTGTTTGTTGTGTTAATACAAATAATTTTCTAATACTTATTTAAAATACTATTTTCACCTAGCTGGGTTAAATGCATGGGAGTGTATTTGAGTCAGTGTATTTTAGTATTTCCAATACTGAACTACTTGTCTTTTCAACAAAAAAATATCAAAATAGTTACTTCCAAATGTCTTTGGGATTAATTGAAATACCATAAATAGTATTTGAAAGCTGGTCTGATGTTGTCTATATGTTGCAGGTTATATAAGAGGTTTGCAGGGTATTGTAGTGTTGTGATGCGTGATTTGAAGGAGTCAGGCGCAGGAGGGTAAATCACAGAATACAGAGTTTATTCCGGAATCCAGCGTAACCAGTCCAGTGGCAAAACAGGCGCACTGGAACAAACAGGCACACAGGGAAAATACCCCGGCAATACAAAATACTGAGCTCAACCGAGCTACTAATCCACACAATGAACAATCACCCACAAGGACAAGGGGGCAGAGGGAACACTTAAACACGTTCTAATGAGGGGAATATGAACCAGGTGTGTGTAATTGACAAGACAAGACAAATGGAGTGATGAGATGAGGAGCGGCAGTGGCTAGAAGGCCGGTGACGACGAACGCCGAAGCCTGCCCGAACAAGGAGAGGAGGCAGCTTCGGATGAAGTCGTGACCAGTATATAATATGTTGTTTATCTGTTACAGGCTGTATAAAGGAAGTGCTGGTTATTGCAGTGCCTACCGTGGTGACGTGTGTCGAGGCGTGTTACGGAGCGATGCGCTGGTCTTCTTTAACTCCTCCCTCAACGACCCCGAGGACACTCAGGAGTTCCTGGCTCAGAGGGCCTGGGCGGAGCTCGACGGACTGGGCATGCTCTGTAGCCCTGCTGCCCACTCCCTGCTCTGTCATCTCTCCTTCCAGGACTGCAACCCCTCTGACCTGGGACCTGCTCCTAAACCAGTCTGCAGGTAACCCCTCTGACCTGGGACCTGCTCCTAAACCAGTCTGCAGGTAACCCCTCTGACCTGGGACCTGCTCCTAAACCAGTCTGCAGGTAACCCCTCTGACCTGGGACCTGCTCCTAAACCAGTCTGCAGGTAACCCCTCTGACCTGGGACCTGCTTTTAAACCAGTCTGCAGGTAACCCCTCTGACCTGGGACCTGCTTTTAAACCAGTCTGCAGGCAACTCTACTGGAAATGTATATTTGAGATTGTGTCTTAGACAGCATGCTCATTCAATAACGTTGCAGTAGAAATGCATTGCAATGTAAATGCTAGATGATCTAGGAAAGTCATTATTGTATAGCCCATAGTCCATATACAACACACAGATGGGTGTTGGCTTTGGCTTTGGGATCGTCTGTTCCATGTTGTCAGGGTTGGATACAGTGTGTTGTCTTCCATGTATGATTACGGCAAACATTGGATGATTTTTCTCTAGCACAGTAATGTAAAAAATTGTACAGTCCAGGGCCTATGTAAAACGGCAGGTAGCTTAGTGGTTAAGAGCGTTGTGCCAGTAACCGAAAGGTCGCTGGTTCTAATCCCCGAGCCGACTTGGTGAAAAATCTGTTGATGTGCCCTTGAGCAAGGCACTTAACCCTAATTGCTCCTGTAAGTCGCTCTGGATAAGAGCGTCTGCTAAATGACTTAAATGTAAAACACAGATATGGGTTTTGGGTTTGGGATCTTCTGGCCACAGCCAATAATGACAGTGTTGGATGCCGTTTCTCTACTGTGTCACTCCAGGGAGCACTGTCTGGCGGTGAAGGAGTTCTACTGTCATAGGGAGTGGCTCCTGATGGTAGGGAACTCCCATGAAGCCCTGCACTCCACTGGCTCCTCCGGCCTCTCTATCCCCATGCCCGACTGCATGGCCCTGCCCTCACTGCACACACAGCCAGGAGCCTGTACACTCCTACCCTTCGTCGGTAAGAGACTCTGAAACCATGATGTGTCTCAAATGGCACCCTATTCCCTATATAGTGCACTACGTTTGACCAGAGCTCTATGGGCCCTAACCTTAGATCTTTGGGCCATTGTCAAAAGTAGTACACTGACCACAAAAAAAAAATACTGCAGTTTACTGTAGAATATTATAGTACTTACTATAGAATTCGGAGTCACTCACCACCTTCCGGAGACATTTGAAACCCCACCTCTTTAAGGAATACCTGGGATAGGATAAAGTAATCCTTCTACCCCTCCCTTACCCCAACCCCCGCCTCCCCCCAAAAAAAAAAAATATATATATATATATATAAAAAAAATACGAAAAAATAAAAATACACATTGTAAAGTGGTTATCCCACTGGCTATAAGGTGAATGCACCAATTTGTAAGTCGCTCTGGATAAGAGCGTCTGCTAAATGACGTAAATGTAAATGTAATTATATAGTAAACTGTATTATACTGTAGAATACTATAGTAAACTGTATTATACTGTAGAATACTATAGTAAACTGTATTATACTGTAGAATACTATACTACATGCTGTAGAATCCCTCGATCATGTGTAGTACTTGCTATAAAATGTGGTAGTATACTGTAGAATACTATAGTAAATACTACAGTATACTGCAGATCGCAAAAACACTACAGTAATTACTATAATATACTACAGTGTTTAATGTACGTATACCCCACCCATTCCCCGCCCTCACATCCCTATTTGTGCCATCCATGAGCGAGAAACCGACATGCCAAGTGTATACTATGCATTGTGTTCTGTACGTATACCCCACCCATCCCTATTTGTGCCTTCCATGAGAAACCAACATGCCAAGTATAGAATATGCATTGTGTTCCCTACAGGCTATAGAAAACAGCAGCAGCTCTGAACTACCCATTCAGACCTCAGTCCTACCTACCTGCATGTTATGGAAAATGTGCTCTTTGAGTATTTTGTCCAACAAAAACACTAGTAAATACTACAGTAAAAGTATAGTATTGTTAGACTAGCTATAGTAAACTATGGATGTTTACCAACTACTATGGTTTATATCTTGTTCTAGTACTAATTTATTCTCTAATACTAATTTATTCTCTAACACTTATGATTTGTCTCAAACGCTCTTTGTGTTTTAGATATAAAGAAAGATCAAGTCACAAGTAAGTCTAGTTTCAGGTCTTGTATCTGAGTTCTAAGAATTGTATAATATAAATATATATATAATGTATTTAAAAAAACAAAAAACATTATTTACAATATTACATTTCTATCTTGCAGTCTAATACTGATGATTTGTCTGAACAGCAACGTGTTACAATGACAAAGGAAGGTTCTACCAAGGACCAGTCAACATCACCAGCTCTGGTATCCCCTGTCAGAGATGGAGCCAACAGGTACATCACTATGCTGGTTAACACTGTACTAGTTAACGCTCTGTTGTCCTGTGTGGTGCAGTTGGTAGAGCATGGTGCTTGCAACGCCAGGGTAGTGGGTTTGATTCCTGCTGGGGTCACCCATAACAAAATGTCTGCGTGTATGACTGTCATTCAGTTTGGATAAAAGCCTCTGCTAAATGACATGCATTCTGCAGTATTCACTAGGCCTGTTAAGGCTGGCTGGTGGACATCTGCAGTTGTGTATAAAGGGTGTGACCATTGAAGAAGTTGAGGAAGCTAAACTCCTAGGAGTAACATTGGATGGTCAGTTATCATGGTCAAGCCATATTGACAAAGTTGTTGTGAAGATAGGGAGGGGTACGTCTGTTTATTAAAAGATGTTCTGTGTTTTTGACACAAAGATCTACTGTACTAGTTGTTCAGGCTCTTGTCTTGTCCCGTCTTGATGACTGTCCGGTAATATGTTCAGGTGCAGCAAAGAAAAGACCTAGCAAAGCTGCAGCTGGTTCAAAACAGAGCAGCACGCCTTGCCCTTAACTGCACACACAGAACTAACATCTACAACATGCATGATAGTCTTTCATGGTTGAAACTGACTACTCTTCGTCTTTTAAAGAAACATTTGTGGAAAACGTCTAATCACTTGTATAATCTATGTGCATAAACTTGAAACAGACATACACACCCCACCAGACACGCCACTATTGGTTTCTTCACTGTACCAAAAACAGATTTAATGTGTCGCTCAGTTATGTATAGAGCCATGTCATCATGGAACGATCTGCCACCAGACGATACTCAGTTATGTATAGAGCCATGTCATCATGGAACGATCTGCCACCAGAGGATACTCAGTGATGTATAGAGCCATGTCATCATGGAACGATCTGCCACCAGAGGATACTCAATGATGTATAGAGCCATGTCATCATGGAACGATCTGCCACCAGAGGATACTCAGTGATGTATAGAGCCATGTCATCATGGAATGCTCTGCCACCAGAAGATACTCAGTTATGTATAGAGTCATGTCATCCTGGAATGCTCTGCCACCAGAGGATACTCAGTGATGTATAGAGCCATGTCATCATGGAACGATCTGCCACCAGAGGATACTCAGTGACGTATAGAGCCATGTCATCATGGAACGATCTGCCACCAGAGGATACTCAGTGACGTATAGAGCCATGTCATCATGGAACGATCTGCCACCAGAGGATACTCAGTTATGTATAGAGCCATGTCATCATGGAACGATCTGCCACCAGAGGATACTCAGTTATGTATAGAGCCATGTCATCATGGAACGATCTGCCACCAGAGGATACTCAGTGATGTGTAGAGCCATGTCATCATGGAATATTCTGCCACCAGAGGATACTCAGTTATGTATAGAGCCATGTCATCATGGAATGCTCTGCCACCAGAGGATACTCAGTGATGTATAGAGCCATGTCATCATGGAATGCTCTGCCACCAGAGGATACTCAGTTATGTATAGAGCCATGTCATCATGGAACAATCTGCCACCAGAGGATACTCAGTTATGTATAGAGCCATGTCATCATGGAACGATCTGCCACCAGAGGATACTCAGTTATGTATAGAGCCATGTCATCATGGAACGATCTGCCACCAGAGGATACTCAGTTATGTACAGAGCCATGTCATCATGGAACGATCTGCCACCAGAGGATACTCAGTTATGTATAGAGCCATGTTATCATGGAATGCTCTGCCATCAGAGGATACTCAGTTATGTATAGAGCCATGTCATCATGGAATGCTCTGCCACCAGAGGATACTCAGTGATGTGTAGAGCCATGTCATCATGGAATGCTCTGCCACCAGAGGTTACTCAGTGATGTATAGAGCCATGTCTTCATGGAACGATCTGCCACCAGAGGATACTCAATTATGTTTAGAGCCATGTCATCATGGAACGATCTGCCACCAGAGGATACTCAGTTATGTATAGAGCCATGTCATCATGGAATGCTCTGCCACCAGAGGATAATCAGTTATGTATAGAGCCATGTCATCATGGAATGCTCTGCCACCAGAGGATACTCAGTTATGTATAGAGCCATGTCATCATGGAATGCTCTGCCACCAGAGGATACTCAGTTATGTATAGAGCCATGTCATCATGGAACGATCTGCCACCAGAGGATACTCAGTTATGTATAGAGCCATGTCATCATGGAACGATCTGCCACCAGAGGATACTCAGTTATGTACAGAGCCATGTCATCATGGAACGATCTGCCACCAGAGGATACTCAGTTATGTATAGAGCCATGTTATCATGGAATGCTCTGCCATCAGAGGATACTCAGTTATGTATAGAGCCATGTCATCATGGAATGCTCTGCCACCAGAGGATACTCAGTGATGTGTAGAGCCATGTCATCATGGAATGCTCTGCCACCAGAGGTTACTCAGTGATGTATAGAGCCATGTCTTCATGGAACGATCTGCCACCAGAGGATACTCAATTATGTTTAGAGCCATGTCATCATGGAACGATCTGCCACCAGAGGATACTCAGTTATGTATAGAGCCATGTCATCATGGAATGCTCTGCCACCAGAGGATAATCAGTTATGTATAGAGCCATGTCATCATGGAATGCTCTGCCACCAGAGGATACTCAGTTATGTATAGAGCCATGTCATCATGGAATGATCTGCCACCAGAGGATACTCAGTTATGTATAGAGCCATGTCATCATGGAACGATCTGCCACCAGAGGATACTCATTTATGTGTAGAGCCATGTCATCATGGAACGCTCTGCCACCAGAGGATACTCAGTTATGTATGGAGCCATGTTATCATGGAACGATCTGCCACCAGAGGATACTCAGTTATGTATAGAGCCATGTCATCATGGAATGCTCTGCCACCAGAGGATACTCAGTTATGTATAGATCCATGTCATCATGGAACGATCTGCCACCAGAGGATACTCAGTTATGTATAGATCCATGTCATCATGGAATGCTCTGCCACCAGAGGATACTCAGTTATGTATAGAGCCATGTCATCATGGAATGCTCTGCCACCAGAGGATACTCAGGCAAAAAGCAAGTTTAGCTTTAAAAAACAGATAAAAATACATATTGTATCACAGAGCCTCTCCTCTTTCTAAAGATCGAATTGAACTGTGTATCAGAATATGTACAGTCCCAGTCGAAGGTTGGGACACACCTACTTTTTCTTTATTTTTGAAAACTATTTTCTACATTGTAGAATAATAGTGAAGATTCAAATGTGGTCCTCTGTAGCTCAGTTGGTAGAGCACTGCGCTTGTAACGCCAGGGTAGTGGGTTCGATCCCCGGGACGCATGATTGTAAGTCGCTTTGGATAAAAGTGTTTGCTAAATGGCATATTAATATTAATAATATATATAAATTAATAATAATTAATATTAATCCAAACTATGAAATAACACATATGGAGAATATTTTTGTCTCCTGCTGTATTCAGACCCATTGACTTTTTCCACATTTTGTTAAGTTACAGTCTTATTCTAAAATGGATTTTAACAAATGTAAAACTCCAATCTACACACAATACTCCATAATGACAAAGCAAAACAGGTTTTCAGAAATGTTTGCTAATTTACTCAAAATAAAAAGCAGAAATACGTTATTTACATAAGTATTCAGACCCTTTGCCATGAGACTCGAAATTGAGCTCAGGTGCATCCTGTTTCCATTGATCATCCTTGAGATGTTTCTACAACTTGATTGGAGTCCACCTGTGGTAAATTCAATTGATTGAAATGATTTGGAAAGGCACAAACCTGTCTATATAAGGTCCCAACCTTGCCATGAGGTCGAAGGAATTGTCCGTAGTGCTCCGAGACAGGATTGTGTCGAGGCACAGATCTGGGGAAGGGTAACAAAAAAGGTCTGCAGCATTGAAGGTCCCCAAGATCACAGTGGCCTCAATCATTCTTAAACGGAAGAAGTTTGGAACCACCAAGACTCTTCCTAGAGCTGGCCACCCGGCCAAACTGTGCAATCGCGGGAGAAGGGCGTTGGTCAGGGAGGTGACCAAGAACCTGATGGTCACTCTGACCGAGCCCCAGAGTTCCTCTGTGGAGATGGGAGAACCTTCCAGAAGGACAACCATCTCTGCAGAACTCCACCGATCAGGCCTTTATGGTAGAGTGGCCAGACGGAAGCCACTCCTCAGTAAAAGGCACATGACAGCCCGCTTGGAGTTTGCCAAAAGGCACCTAAAGGACTCCCAGACCATGAGAAATAAGATTCTCTGGTGTGATGAAACCAAGATTGAACTCTTTGGCCTGTATGCCAAGCGTCACGTCTGGAGGAAACCTGGCACCATCCCTACGGTGAAGCATGGTGGTGGCAGCAACATGCTGTGGGGATGTTTTTCAGCAGCAGGGACTGGGAGACTAGTCAGGATCGAGGGAAAGATGAACAGAGCAAAGTACAGAGAGATCCTTGATGAAAACCTGCTCCAGAGTGCTCAGGAACTCAGACTGGGGTGAAGGTTCACCTTCCAACAGGACAACAACCCTAACTAAGCACACAGTCAAGACAACGCAGGAGTGGCTTCGGGACAAGTCTCTGAATGTCCTTGAGTGGTCCAGCCAGATCCCGGACTTGAACCCAATCTAACATCTCTGGAGAGACCTGAAAATAGCTGTGCAGCGACTCTCCCATCCAACCTGACAGAGCATGAGAGGATCTGCAGAGAAGAATGGGAGAAACTCCCCAAATACAGGTGTGCCAAGCTTGTAGCATCATACCCAAGAAGACTCAAGGCTGTAATCGATGCCAAAGGTGCGTCAACAAAGTACTGGGTAAAGGGTCTGAATACTTATGTAAATGTATATTTCCGTTTTTTATTTTTAATACATTTGCAAACAAATCTACAAATCTGTTTTTTCTTTGTCATTATGGGGTGATGTGTGTAGATTGATGAGGGGGGGAAAAAACAATTTAATCAATTTTAGAATAAGGCTGTAATGTAACAAAATGTGGAAAAAGTCGAGAGGTCTGAATACTTTCCGAATGCGCTGTATAACTCTCTTTTGTGTTAAATGTATCTTATGTTGTTGTCTATTACTTTGTCATGTAGTCGTACGTTTTATGTGGACCCCAGGAAGAGTAGCTGCTGCATGTGCTGTAGTTAATGGGGATCCTACTAAACTAAACTCTCTCTCTCTCTTTTCCCCTTGTCTCTTAGGGTCCCCACCTGCACCATCTCAGTGTGGATGTGATCTCAGAGCTGAGGAATGCACAGAGCTCGTGCCGAAACCCCGGAGGAGAGAGTGAGAAGCCCTGGTGTTACACAACCAACCCCAACATCCGCTGGGAGTACTGCAACGTTCCCAAATGTGGAGAAGGTACACTCTTAGAAAAAAAAAGTGCTATCTAGAACCTAAAAGGGTTCTTCGGCTGTCCCCATAGGAGAACCCTTTGAATAACCATTTTTGGTTCCAGGTAAAAACCCTTTTGGTTCCAGGGGGAACCCTTTCCCCAGACGGTTCTACGTGGAACCGAACAGAGTTCTATCTGGATCTAAAAAGGGTTCTGCCTCGAATCAAAAAGGGTTATCCTATGGGGACAGCCGAATAACCCTTTTTGAATCCATTTTTTTTAGGAGTGTAGGAATATTGCAGCCTTCCCAAATATGCCTCCCAATGTGGGCCCTAGCTATAGTGCATGGATAGGGACAATGGGTTCTTCCTGTTCAGGTCATGAGAAACAGGGCAATTATTGAGCTACTAATTGAGGTAAGATCCACCTTGTGTTGACTGTTGACTCTCTGTCCCCTCAGTAGTAGTGTAGACTGTTGACTCTCTGTCCCCTCAGTAGTAGTGTAGACTGTTGACTCTCTGTCCCCTCAGTAGTAGTGTAGACTGTTGACTCTCTGTCCCCTCAGTAGTAGTGAAGACTGTTGACTCTCTGTCCCCTCAGTAGCAGTGTAGACTGTTGACTCTCTGTCCCCTCAGTAGCAGTGTAGACTGTTGACTCTCTGTCCCCTCAGTAGTAGTGTAGACTGTTGACTCTCTGTCCCCTAAGTAGTAGTGAAGACTGTTGACTCTCTGTCCCCTCAGTAGTAGTGTAGACTATTGACTCTCTGTCCCCTAAGTAGTAGTGTAGACTGTTGACTCTCTGTCCCCTCAGTAGTAGTGTATACTGTTGACGCTCTGTCCCCTCAGTAGTAGTGAAGACTGTTGACTCTCTGTCCCCTCAGTAGTAGTGTAGACTGTTGACTCTCTGTCCCCTCAGTAGTAGTGTAGACTGTTGACTCTCTGTCCCCTCAGTAGTAGTGTAGACTGTTGACTCTCTGTCCCCTCAGTAGTAGTGAAGACTGTTGACTCTCTGTCCCCTCAGTAGTAGTGAAGACGGAGTCAACGTTCCCTCGCCAGACTCCTCCCCTCCTCCCTCCCTCCGTCTCTCCAGCCTACTCTACGATCATCATCTGTCTGCTAGCAGCCTTCGCAGCCATAGCCTTCCTCACCATCATCATCATGTGCAAGAGGAGGAGGAAGATGTGGAAGAACCACAAGACGTACGCTGGGTGATGTCAGCCAATGTAGTAGCAGACATTTTGCAGACATTTTTTCAATAGTTGGTAATACAGTTAGCAATACAGTTAGCAATACAGTTAGCAATTCAGTGCCTTTAGAACATCTTCATACCCCTTGACTTATTCCACATTTTGTTGTTACAGCCTGAATTCTAACTTGATTACATTGAATTGATTACAAACTTCAAAAGTGTTTCCTTTCAAATGGTATCAAGAATATGCATATCCTTGCTTCAGGTCCTGAGCTACAGGCAGTTAGATTTGGGTATGTCATTTTAGGCGAAAATTAGAAAAAACGTGTCCAATCCTTAAGAGGTTAATTAAGCACATTTTCACTCCTGAACTTATTTAGGCTTGCCATAACAAAGGGGTTGAATACTTATTGACTGAAGGCATTTCAGCTTTACATTTTTTATCTATTTGCAAACCTTTCGAAAAAACATAATTCCACTTTGATTGTGTGTAGGCCAGTGACCAAAAATTGCTGAGAGAAAGATATTTAGTTTAATAAATTATAAATTAAAGAAACTCTAAAAGATATGGGTCAAAATTATTATAACCCTGTTTCCAATCCTCCAGAACCCTCCCCTTGTGAGGAGGATAACGGCACTGAGCTTTTTTACGTTTGAGTCATTTAGCAGACGCTCTTATCCAGAGCGACTTACAGTTAGTGCATTCATCTTAAGATAGCTAGGTGGGATAACCACATATCACAGGCATAGTAAGAACATTTTCATGTGGGGGGGGGGGGGGGGGGGGGGGGGGGAGAGATCGAGATGAGGAGGGGGAGGATTATTTAAGATACTGTTTAAAGAGGTAGGGTTTCAGATGTTTTCTGCTGATGGGCAGGGTCTCTGCTGTCCTAGCTTCAGGGGGCTTTTTCTAAAATGTTTTATGAGACATGAGAACACATTGGGAGGGATCTTAGACCATTCCTCCATGCAGAATCTTTCCAGATGCTTGATATCGTTAATCTGCTCTTCAATATCGCTCAGTATTTGTAATATCTCTCAGAATTTGTAATATTTAATTTATACTGTTTCCCCCCCCCCCCTAATCTTTATCAATAATAATGACTGACTGAATATGGTGTTGTCAAACATGGGAGAATAATGGTCAGAGTGGACACTGGGATTGGCCCAAATGGCACCCTATTCCCTATATAGTGCACTACTTTAGACCAGACGCCTATGGGTATTGCACTATAAAGAGAATAAAAGTGTAATTTGGGACGCAGTCACTATAACAATCTACCTCTCTCTCTCTCTCTCTCTCTCTCTCTCTCTCTCTCTCTCTCTCTCTCTCTCTCTCTCTCTCTCTCTCTCTCTCTCTCTCTCTCTCTCTCTCTCTCTCTCTGTCTCTCTCTCTCTCTCTCTCTCTCTCTCTCGCTCTCTCTGTCTCTCTCTCTCTCTCTCTCTCTGTCTCTCTCTCTCTCTCTCTCTGTCTCTCTCTCTCTCTGTCTCTCTCTCTCTCTCTCTGTCTCTCTCTCTCTCTCTCTCTCTCTCTGTCTCTCTCTCTCTCTCTCTCTCTCTCTCTCTCTCTCTCTCTCTCTCTCTCTCTCTCTCTCTCTCTCTCTCTCTCTCTCTCTCTCTCTCTCTCTCTCTCTCTCTCTCTCTACCTCTCTCTCTCTCTCTCTCTCTCTCAGAGCCATGGAGACCCCCACCCTGACTGCCTTACCCTCTGAGAGTCTACTGCTGGACCGCCTCCACCCCAACCCCATGTACCAGCGCCTGCCCTTACTGCTTAACTCCAAGCTGCTGGCTCTGGAGTATCCCAGGAACAACATTGAGTACGTCAGGGACATCGGAGAGGGGGCCTTTGGACGAGTCTTCCAGGCCAGGTGAGACTCTCATTAGATTAT
This sequence comes from Coregonus ussuriensis, assembly GCA_031479575.1. Lineage (NCBI taxonomy): Eukaryota > Metazoa > Chordata > Actinopteri > Salmoniformes > Salmonidae > Coregonus > Coregonus ussuriensis. The sequence continues at coordinate 56,396,375 of CM062487.1, forward strand.
ATTGTATTACATGTACCAAGCAATTCTCTGACTCTCTGTTGACTCTGACTGTCTCTCGATCTGTTGACTCTCATCTGTTGACTCTCGGTCTGGTGACTCTATCTCTGGTGACTCTGGGTCTGGTGACTCTATCTCTGGTGACTCTGGGTCTGGTGACTCTATCTCTGGTGACTCTGGGTCTGGTGACTCTATCTCTGGTGACTCTCGGTCTGGTGACTCTATCTCTGTTGACTTCCTGTTGACTCTGTTTGTTCACTCTCTGTCTGTTGACTCTCTGTGTGTTGACTCTCTTTGTGTGTTGACTCTCTTTGTGTGTTGACTCTCTTTGTGTGTTGACTCTGTGTGTTGACTGTCTTTGTGTGTTGACTGTCTTTGTGTGTTGACTCTTTGTGTGTTGACTGTCTGTGTGTTGACTCTGTGTGTTGACTCTCTGTGTGTTGACTCTCTGTGTGTTTACTCTCTGTGTGTTGACTCTCTTTGTGTGTTGACTCTCTTTGTGTGTTGACTCTCTTTGTGTGTTGACTCTCTTTGTGTGTTGACTCTCTTTGTGTGTTGACTCTGTGTGTTGACTCTCTGTCATGTTCTCAAATTGTTCCGAGAATGTTAAGAAAACTTTCCCAGAAAAACCACAAGAAAACTTTAGTAATGTTCAGAGAATGTTCTAAGAATGTTATTTAAAAACATATACATTCCGTTCTCAGCCTCAACAAAACTCTCTATCCTCTATCTTGTTAAGTGTGTTCAGGTGTTTTGGCCGAGCCCACTAACTGGCCACATCTGATCTAAATGAGTGCCTGTTTCCTTTGAAATGGGGTCTGTTTGAATAGACTGCTTTGTATGCATAACAAAACATGTCATGCCATCTACATCCTGGTGAATATGTCATGCTAGCTCCATCCTGGTGAATATGTCATGCTAGCTCCATCCTGGTGAATATGTCATGCTAGCTCCATCCTGGTGAATATGTCATGCTAGCTCCATCCTGGTGAATATGTCATGCCATCTCCATCCTGGTGAATATGTCATGCTAGCTCCATCCTGGTGAATATGTCATGCTAGCTCCATCCTGGTGAATATGTCATGCTAGCTCCATCCTGGTGAATATGTCATGCTAGCTCCATCCTGGTGAATATGTCATGCTAGCTCCATCCTGGTGAATATGTCATGCCATCTCCATCCTGGTGAATATGTCATGCTAGCTCCATCCTGGTGAATATGTCATGCCAGCTCCATCCTGGTGAATATGTCATGCCATCTCCATCCTGGTGAATATGTCATGCCATCTCCATCCTGGTGAATATGTCATGCCATCTCCATCCTGGTGAATATGTCATGCCATCTCCATCCTGGTGAATATGTCATGCTAGCTCCATCCTGGTGAATATGTCATGCCAGCTCCATCCTGGTGAATATGTCATGCCATCTCCATCCTGGTGAATATGTCATGCCATCTCCATACTGGTGAATATGTCATGCCATCTCCATCCTGGTGAATATGTCATGCCATCTCCATCCTGGTGAATATGTCATGCCATCTCCTCCTGGTGAATATGTCATGCCATCTCCATCCTGGTGAATATGTCATGCTAGCTCCATCATGGTGAATATGTCATGCTAGCTCCATCCTGGTGAATATGTCATGCCAGCTCCATCCTGGTGAATATGTCATGCCATCTCCATCCTGGTGAATATGTCATGCCATCTCCATCCTGGTGAATATGTCATGCCATCTCCATCCTGGTTAATATGTCATGCCACCTCCATCCTGGTAAATAGGTCATGCCAGCTCCATCCTGGTGAATATGTCATGCCATCTCCATCCTGGTGAATATGTCATGCCATCTCCATCCTAGTGAATATGTCATGCCAGCTCCATCCTGGTGAATATGTCTTGCCATCTCCATCCTGGTGAATATGTCATGCTAGCTCCATCCTGGTGAATATGTCATGCTAGCTCCATCCTGGTGAATATGTCATGCCATCTCCATCCTGGTGAATATGTCATGCCATCTCCATCCTGGTGAATATGTCATGCCATCTCCATCCTGGTGAATATGTCATGCTAGCTCCATCCTGGTGAATATGTCATGCCATCTCCATCCTGGTGAATATGTCATGCCATCTCCATCCTGGTGAATATGTCATGCCATCTCCATCCTGGTGAATATGTCATGCCATTTCCATCCTGGTGAATATGTCATGCTAGCTCCATCCTGGTGAATATGTCATGCTAGCTCCATCCTGGTGAATATTTCATGCCAGCTCCATCCTGGTGAATATGTCATGCTAGCTCCATCCTGGTGAATATGTCATGCCATCTCCATCCTGGTGAATATGTCATGCTAGCTCCATCCTGGTGAATATGTCATGCTAGCTCCATCCTGGTGAATATGTCATGCCAGCTCCATCCTGGTGAATATGTCATGCCATCTCCATCCTGGTGAATATGTCATGCCAGCTCCATCCTGGTGAATATGTCATGCCATCTCCATCCTGGTGAATATGTCATGCCAGCTCCATCCTGGTGAATATGTCATGCCATATCCATCCTGGTGAATATGTCATGCTAGCTCCATCCTGGTGCATATGTCATGCCATCTCCATCCTGGTGAATATGTCATGCCATCTCCATCCTGGTGAATATGTCATGCTAGCTCCATCCTGGTGAATATGTCATGCAATCTCCATCCTGGTGAATATGTCATGCTAGCTCCATCCTGGTGAATATGTCATGCTAGCTCCATCCTGGTGAATATGTCATGCCATCTCCATCCTGGTGAATATGTCATGCTAGCTCCATCCTGGTGAATATGTCATGCTAGCTCCATCCTGGTGAATATGTCATGCCATCTCCATCCTGGTGAATATGTCATGCCAGCTCCATCCTGGTGAATATGTCATGCCAGCTCCATCCTGGTGAATATGTCATGCTAGCTCCATCCTGATGAATATGTCATGCCATCTCCATCCTGGTGAATATGTCATGCCATCTCCATCCTGGTGAATATGTCATGCCAGCTCCATCCTGGTGGCTCTTTGGACTAATTCCATGGATCGACAACAGAAGACTGATGATGTGTCACAATAAAAAACTAAAAAAGACCCCTTAAGGTATCAAATTCATTATCATTACTGCTATTAGCCCATAGAAACACATAGTGAATAACAGATTCACTACATGGAACAACAGATAGTCTTAAAAAATAAAACAAATAGTTTGTTCTGAAGTGTCTGGCCTATATCTGAGAGAGATAAGAAAGATCAGGAAACTATTTAAATGTATTTTGTACATGTGGACTAATTCCATGGATAGACAACAGAAGACCGATGATGTGTCACAATAAAAAATACCTATTTTTTCATGATTAATGCCTAAGGAAATTAATTTCCATGTGTCCTATCTGTGCTTGGAGTAAAAAAGAAAGAAATGCCCAAAATAAGCTAGCCGTGTTTTTAAGACTTCTCCTACAATTTCTGCAGCTCGGTGAAAATCTATTTAACATAATACAAAAATCACCATCAAAATGTGTCAGTTTAAGCTAGAGATATCTGTGTTTGCATGGGCTGCGTCTCAATCCACCGCATCCTCCGATATCGCCCTTCCGCATCTGCGGTTGTTTTGCTCTAGTAAGCCCACAAGCCTCACAAGACTAGCCTGAAGGTAGCCGGGTACCAGTTTAAAAAGTGAATTGAAGTACTGTATATATGGAGAATGGAGATAGTTTAGTGCCTAAAAGAAGAGGTTAAATACATGTACAAAACTTAAATGTTTCCTGATCTTTCTTATATCTCTCCGATATAGGACAGACACTTCAGAACAAACTTCGTTTAGATTTTTTTTTGGGGGGGACCATCTGTTGTTCATCTTGGTACATGTAATGTAATCTACCCAGCTAGCACATTTGGTTCCTTGGAAGTTGTGGGAACTAACGTTTTTGGTTTACCATTGGTTCAGGGAACGAAGCCATAGCTTTCCTGACTGGTAAAACGTAAAGTTTTTTTTAACGTTCTGAGAAAGGAAGTGAACATTTTGCCTGTTCTGGGAACGTTCATTGTTAGGTTGCAGGGAGGTTCAGAGAACGTTTTACTATGGTTCCCTGAAAGTTTTCCTGAGATATTTGGGAACCCAAAATGGTTATAACTGGAACCAAAAATGGTTCTTCAAAAGGGTTTTCCTATGGGGACAGCTGAAGAACCCTTTTTGGTTCTAGATAGCACCTTTCTTTCCAAGAGTGTAGCTACATATCTCATATAATCCCCAGGGCAGCATATATCATTCCTCCTGTACATGGAGACTCCTGGGAACAACAGCTAGCCAACAGCTAGCCAACAGCTAGCCTAGCGTAGCGTGGGACAGATGTATAAATACATATATAAAGCCCCTCACACCCTCATGATGACACCCCCTTCCCCTCCCCTAGCCAAGCCCAAAATAGAGCAGTTAGGGAATGGGACTGGATATCAGCTGCATCAGATCATGAGTCTGATATGATGCTTCCCACCCTTTAGCCTCCTCAGTGGGTCAGCAGAGACTGTCAGCAGAGAGAGACTGGTAAAACAGCTATGTGTAACCCCTTCAAAAGGGGAGATTGTGTGTCCCAAATGACAACCTATTGATATAGGGCACTGCTTTTGACCAGAGTCCTATGGGTGCCATTTGGGACACGGACAGAGAGAGAGAGAGCTGTTTACTGTATCCAGGAACACAGAGGAAATGGGGCTGAAATGAAATGGCATGATGACTAACTAAGGCCTAGCTAATGTCCATGGCCTAGCACCCTGAATGGCTGCCATTACGGGTCAACTGGATGTCCATGGCCTAGCACCCTGAATGGCTGCCATTACGGGTCAACTGGATGTCCATGGCCTAGCACCCTGAATGGCTGCCATTACGGGTCAACTGGATGTCCATGGCCTAGCACCCTGAATGGCTGCCATTACGGGTCAACTGGATGTCCATGGCCTAGCACCCTGAATGGCTGCCATTACGGGTCAACTGGATGTCCATGGCCTAGCACCCTGAATGGCTGCCATTACGGGTCAACTGGATGTCCATGGCCTAGCACCCTGAATGGCTGCCATTACGGGTCAACTGGATGTCCGTGGCCTAGCACCCTGAATGGCTGCCATTACGGGTCAACTGGATGTCCGTGGCCTAGCACCCTGAATGGCTGCCATTACGGGTCAACTGGATGTCCATGGCCTAGCACCCTGAATGGCTGCCATTACGGGTCAACTGGACACACGCACACATAGTGTAAAGTCATTCCCATAACGGATCCATCATGGCAGGCTGAGTAGGCTGACTCCCATGTTAAACCATGCTACTGGATCCCAGGTCAGCACCCCAGACTCCATCATGGCAGCCTGGTCCCACAGTTAAAAAGGATGGTTGATAGGTCAGCACCCGGGTGTTTCAGAATCCCAGACATCCAGAGCATCACGAGCCCTTCACCATGTAACAGTGATGGGTTAGGAGTCCTTCACCATGTAACAGTGATGGGTTAGGTTTAGGAGTCCTTCACCATGTAACAGTGATGGGTTAGGAGTCCTTCACCATGTAACAGTGATGGGTTAGGTTTAGGAGCCCTTCACCATGTAACAGTGATGGGTTAGGTTTAGGAGTCCTTCACCATTTAACAGTGATGGGTTAGGAGTCCTTCACCATGTAACAGTGATGGGTTAGGTTTAGGAGTCCTTCATCATTTAACAGTGACGGGTTAGGTTTAGGAGTCCTTCACCATGTAACAGTGATGGGTTAGGTTTAGGAGTCCTTCACCATGTAACAGTGATGGATTAGGTTTAGGGTCTATGTGAGGTGATTACTTTGTATATCTGTTATTATTGTGTTCTATTCTTCAGAGCCCCAGGTCTCCAGCCCATGAAGCCCTTCACCATGGTAGCAGTGAAGATGCTGAAGGAAGAAGCATCTGCCGACATGCAGAACGACTTCCAGAGAGAAGCCGCTCTCATGGCTGAGTTTGACCACCCCAACATAGTCAGGCTGCTAGGTGAGTTAGTTAGTTTGACCACCCCAACATAGTCAGGCTGCTAGGTGAGTTAGTTAGTTTGACCACCCCAACATAGTCAGGCTGCTAGGTGAGTTAGTTAGTTTGACCACCCCAACATAGTCAGGCTGCTAGGTGAGTTAGTTAGTTTGACCACCCCAACATAGTCAGGCTGCTAGGTGAGTTAGTTAGTTTGACCACCCCAACATAGTCAGGCTGCTAGGTGAGTTAGTTAGTTTGACCACCCCAACATAGTCAGGCTGCTAGGTGAGTTAGTTAGTTTGATAGGATGTTCTGATATACTACTACTGATGATAGGATGTTCTGATGGACTACTACTGATGATAGGATGTTCTGATATACTACTACTGATGATAGGATGTTCTGATGGACTACTACTGATGATAGGATGATCTGATGGACTACTACTGATGATGTTCTGATATACTACTATTGATGATAGGATGTTCTGATATACTACTACTGATGATAGGATGTTCTGATATACTACTACTGATGATAGGATGTTCTGATATACTACTACTGATGATAGGATGTTCTGATGGACTACTACTGATGTTAGGATGTTCTGATGGACTACTACTGATGATAGGATGTTCTGATATACTACTACTGATGATAGGATGTTCTGATATACTACTACTGAGAATAGGATGTTCTGATGGACTACTACTGATGATAGGATGTTCTGATGGACTACTACTGATGATAGGATGTTCTGATATACTACTACTGACGATAGGATGTTCTGATATACTACTACTGATGATAGGATGTTCTGATATACTACAACTGATGATAGGATGTTCTGATGGACTACTACTGATGATAGGATGTTCTGATGGACTACTACTGATGATGTTCTGATATACTACTACTGATGATAGGATGTTCTGATATACTACTACTGATGATAGGATGTTCTGATGGACTACTACTGATGATAGGATGTTCTGATATACTACTACTGATGATAGGATGTTCTGATGGACTACTACTGATGATAGGATGTTCTGATGGACTACTACTGATGATAGGATGTTCTGATGGACTACTACTGATGATAGGATGTTCTGATGGACTACTACTGATGATAGGATGTTCTGATGGACTACTACTGATGATAGGATGTTCTGATATACTACTACTGATGATAGGATGTTCTGATGGACTACTACTGATGATAGGATGTTCTGATGGACTACTACTGATGATGTTCTGATATACTACTACTGATGATAGGATGTTCTGATGGACTACTACTGATGATAGGATGTTCTGATGGACTACTACTGATGATAGGATGTTCTGATGGACTACTACTGATGATAGGATGTTCTGATATACTACTACTGATGATAGGATGGTCTGATATACTACTACTGATGATAGGATGTTCTGATATACTACTACTGAGAATAGGATGTTCTGATGGACTACTACTGATGATAGGATGTTCTGATATACTACTACTGATGATAGGATGTTCTGATATACTACTACTGATGATAGGATGTTCTGATATACTACTACTGAGAATAGGATGTTCTGATGGACTACTACTGATGATAGGATGTTCTGATGGACTACTACTGATGATAGGATGTTCTGATATACTACTACTGATGATAGGATGTTCTGATGGACTACTACTGATGATAGGATGTTCTGATGGACTACTACTGATGATAGGATGTTTTGATGGACTACTACTGATGATAGGATGTTCTGATTGACTACTACTGATGATAGGATGTTCTGATGGACTACTACTGATGATAGGATGTTCTGATATACTACTACTGATGATAGGATGTTCTGATGGACTACTACTGATGATAGGATGTTCTGATGGACTACTACTGGTGATAGGATGTTCTAATGGACTACTACTGATGATATGATGTTCTGATGGACTACTACTGATGATAGGATGGTGGTCCTCTGTAGCTCAATTGGTAGAGCATGGAGCTTGTAACGCCAGGGTTGTGGGTTCGATCCCCGGGACCACCCATACGTAAAAATGTATGCACACATGACTGTAAGTCGCTTTGGATAAAAGCGTCTGCTAAATGGCATATTATTATTATTATTATAGGATGTTCTGATATACTACTACTGATGATAGGATGTTCTGGTGGGGGTTGGGGGGGAGGTGACCCTGTGTGTATGCTGTAGGACAGAGACAAACTATGCATGACATCCCGGTCCCCAGAACCCAGTGTTACCAGAATAATGCAATAGTCGCAGTGACACTGTAGTTATTCTGGTCACACACTATGTTTACATCAGAAAGGACAGAAGCCATTCTATCCGGAATATAAAGTATTTGGTTTGTATGCAATTAGGCTTACCAGCTCGACACTAGCGTGGTCCCCTGTAGCTCAGCTGGTAGAGCACGGCGCTTGTAACGCCAAGGTAGTGGGTTCGATCCCCGGGACCACCCATACGTAAAAATGTATGCACACATGACTGTAAGTCTCTTTGGATAAAAGCGTCTGCTAAATGGCTTATTATATTATTAATAACATTGTGTGTGTGTGTGTGTGTGTGTGTGTGTGTGTGTGTGTGTGTGTGTGTGTGCGTGTGCGTGTCCTCTCCTCCAGGTGTGTGTGCGGTGGGGAAGCCCATGTGTCTGATGTTTGAGTACATGTCTTACGGAGACCTGAACGAGTACCTGCGTCGCCGTAGCCCCACCCAGCAGCGCAGCCTGAGCCAGGCCAGCCAATCAGGACGCAGCTTCTCCTCCGAACTGGAGTTGGGGCCACTGTGCTGCGAAGAACAGCTGTTCATATCCAAGCAGGTGCAACGAAACGTTAATATATATACACAGTACCAGTCAAAAGTTTGGACACACCTACTCATTCAAGGGTTTTTCTTTATTTTTACTATTTTCTACATTGTAGAATAATAGTGAAGACATCAAAACTATGAAATAACACATATGGAATCATGTAGTAACCAAAAGAATGTTAAACAAATCAAAATATATTTTAGATTTGAGATTCTTCTAACTCATTCTCTCAACTAGCTTCATGAGGTAGTCACCTGGAATGCATTTCAACTAACAGCTGTGCCTTGTTAAAAGTTAATTTGTGGAATTTCTTTCCTTCTTAATGCGTTTGAGCCCATCAGTTGTGTTGTGACAAGGTAGGGGGGTATACAGAAGATAGCCCTATTTGGTAAAAGACGAAGTCCATATTCTGGCAAGAACAGCTCAAATAAGCAAAGAGAAACAACAGTCCATCATTACTTTCAGACATGAAGGTCGATCAATCCAGAAAAGTTTCTTCAAGTGCAGTCACAAAAACCATCAAGTGCTATGATGAAACTGGCTCTCATGAGGACCGCCACAGGAAAGGAAGACCCAGAGTTACCTCTGCTGCAGAGGATAAGTTCATTAGAGTTAACTGCACCTCAGATTGCAGCCCAAATAAATGCTTCACAGAGTTCAAGTAACAGACACATCTCAACATCAACTGTTCAGAGGAGACTGCGTGAATCAGGCCTTCATGGTCGAATTGCTGCAAAGAAACCACCACTAAAGGACACCAATAATAAGAAGAGACCTGCTTGGGCCAAGAAACACGAGCAATGGACATTAGACTGGTGGAAATCTGTCCTTTGGTCTGATGAGTCCAGATTTGAGATTTTAATTCCAACTGCTGTGTCTTTGTGAGACACAAAGTAGGTGAACGGATGATCTCCGCATGTGTGGTTCCCACCGTGAAACATGGAGGAGGTGGTGTGATGGTGTGGGGGTGCTTTGCTGGGGACACTGTCTGTGATTTATTTAGAATTCAAGGCACACTTAACCAGCATGGCCACCACAGGATTCTGCAGTGATATGCCATCCCATCTGGTTTGCGCTTAGTGGGACTCTCATTTGTTTTTCAACAGCACAATGACCCAACACACCTCCAGGCTGTGTAAGGCTATTTGACCAAGAAGGAGAGTGATGGAGTGCTGCATCAGATGACCTGGCCTCCACAATCACCCGACCTCAACCCAGTTCAGATGGTTTGGGATGAGTTGGACCGCAGAGCGACGGAAAAGCTGCCAACAAGTGCTCAGCATATGTGGGAACTCCTTCAAGACTGTTGGAAAAGCCTTCCTCATGAAACTAGTTGAGAGAATGCCAAGAGTGTGCAAAGCTGTCATCAAGGCAAAGGGTGGCTATTTGAAGAATTTCAAATATAAAATATATTTTGATTTGTTTAACACTTTTTTGGTTACTACATGATTCCATATGTGTTATTTCATAGTTTTGATGTCTTCACTATTATTCTACAATGTAGAAAATAGTACAAATAAAGAAAAACCCTTGAATGAGTAGGTGTGTCCAAACTGTAAATACACTACCAGTCAAAGGTTTGGACACACAAAAACCCTGAATGAGCAGGTGTCCAAACTTTTGACTGGTACTGTATATATTACATTTTTAATTTCATACATTACAATTCAGACAATACAAATGTTAATAGTGTTAGCATTTCCCATAGAAAAACAAGACACACTTAGCCGCCATGCTAACAGACAGTGTGAGGCTAACAACAGGGAACTGTTAGCATTTCCCAGAAAAACATGTCAAACTTAGCCGCAATGCTTATACTTGATGACCAACAAAAACACTTATTACTAAGACAGGGTTCTTTTAGCATGTCCCATAGGAAAATAAGATTCACTTAGCCATCAAGCTAACACTAGCTGGGCATGCACAGTTGCATATTTTAATGACGGCTAATGCTAACAAGCCAACTCTTCGTTTCCCATCCTCTTCGCCAGGTGGCGGCGGGCATGGCGTACCTGTCAGAACGCAAGTTCGTCCACCGCGACCTGGCCACCCGGAACTGCCTCGTAGGAGAGGAGATGGTGGTTAAGATCGCCGACTTCGGTTTATCCAGAAACATCTACTCTGCTGACTACTACAAGGCCAATGAGAACGATGCTATCCCCATACGCTGGATGCCCCCAGAGTCCATCTTCTACAACCGCTACACGACGGAGTCGGACGTGTGGGCCTACGGGGTCGTTCTCTGGGAGATCTTCTCCCACGGCATGCAGCCGTACTACGGCATGGCCCATGAGGAGGTCATCTACTACGTTAGAGACGGCCACATCTTGGCCTGCCCTGAGAACTGTCCTGTAGAGCTGTTCAATCTGATGAGACTGTGTTGGAGCGGACACCCAACAGACAGACCCAGCTTCAGTAGTATCCACCGTATCCTGGAACGCATTCACGAGCAGACGCTGACACCGGCCACATAGAACAACAGACAGAGCTGCAGCAGAACAGAGAAGGTGTTAATCCACATGGAACAAGAGACAGAGCTGCAGCAGAACAGAGAAGGTGTTAATCCACATGGAATAAGAGACAGAGCTGCAGCAGAATTGAGAAGGTGTTAATCCACATGGAACAAGAGACAGAGCTGCAGCAGAACAGAGAAGGTGTTAATCCACATGGAACTCAATGCCAATACTCTATATAAACTTGAATGTTTCTATTGTAAAGCCAGCCAGGGGAATATTCATTCATCTGCAACGTCTGTGAGCTCAAAGCTGACTAGAAGTGTCTTTTTAGAGGCAGATTACAGAGGTTAGAGAGAGTGAATCTACAGTTAGTACAGTCAACTCATTCAGTATTTAGCTACTACATCATTTAAACATACACTGCCAATATGTCATCAAATAGGCTCAGCATATTCCAGCAGACACATATTCACTGTAAAGCTTTTTGGTTGTTTTTAGACAAACTGCTATTCCACTTTTGGGCATTCTCATTATGCTGGACTATTGGTCCTTTTTTAAATCTTGTATACTTTATCAACGTAGCATGTTTATATGCAATGATTCTTATAGACTTGAGCACAGCTTTCTTTGGGAGAGTGTTGACTGGGTAGTGGTTATTCTAGATTAATGACGGTCAGCTTGAAATGCATTGCAACAAACCATTTCTAATAACCTCGTTTGAATCCTAATGTCAATTTCTGGAGATTTGTTGGGTGTTGTGTTGGTTGTGGTTGTTGAGTTGGATATTGGTTTGTGAGACGTGTCAATTTCGTTATTATTTAAAGTCAAATTAAACTTGTGTGATCATCAGCACAACATTGATTTATATGATCAATTAAGTAAAACGTTTTAAACACCTTGTGACCTTTGTCAGAAGTGTGGTTCCTTCCTGATTGTTTTCTCTGAACAGTGACCATACATTGATCCTTAGCTCATCTACTGCACCCTTCACTAGCAGTACAAGGAACCCTTATCTCTGAGACTGGGTGTGTCCGAACTGGCACGCTATTTCTACATAGTGCACCGAATAGGGAAAAAGGTGTGATTTGGCTAGTAAATCATAGTTGTATAGGTCAACAGGTTTGGTACAGGTTTTGTAAGATAGATGGCACTGTTCCACCACAATAAGGGTTTAGAATAGAAAGTCTTAGGCACATAATTGTTACAGGATGTGCTCTTCCTCTGAAGTGAATGTATAACATGTGGACACAATACAAGAGTTTACCAAAACAACACAAAGGGATTCACCACCTCCACCAGACAAACCAACACAAAGGGATTCACCATTTCCACCAGACAAACCAACACAAAGGGATTCACCACCTCCACCACACAAACCAACATAAATGTTTCTCTAATCATTTTGTCAGTTTGCAAAATACACTCCCCCACTCTTCTCCCCCCTACCCTCCCCCACTCTTCTCCCCCCTACCCTCCCCCCCCCCTACCCTCCCCCACTCTTCTCCCCCCTACCCTCCCCCACTCTTCTCCCCCCTACCCTCCCACACTCTTCTCCCCCCTACCCTCCCCCACTCTTCTCCCCCCTACCCTCCCCCACTCTTCTCCCCCCTACCCTCCCCCACTCTTCTCCCCCCTACCCTCCCCCACTCTTCTCTCCCCTACCCTCCCACACTCTTCTCCCCCCTACCCTCCCCCACTCTTCTCCCCCCTACCCTCCCCCACTCTTCTCCCCCCTACCCTCCCCCACTCTTCTCCCCCCTACCCTCCCCCACTCTTCTCTCCCCCTAGGAAAAGGAAAAGGGGACACAGGGAGGTGTCGACTAGGAAACAAGAGGAGAGAAAATAAGACCTTATCACAAAACGCTTGTAAACAAGACGGAGGAACTATCGGCAACAACTTCATATATGAGATTACATCAGCAATCAAGTCTGGTAAGCTTCACGGAAACCTGGCTAACGGATCATACCTGATTCCCATGTGGAGCTGGATGGTTTCACGATCATCAGAGCTGACAGGTGCTTGGATCTTTTGGGGAAAAGTAGGGGGAGGTGTCTGTCTGTGAACAATCAATGGTGCCACATTAACCATGTCACCGTTAAGGTGATGGTTTGTTCCCCTCGTGTGGAGGTATTAGCAGTGGGCTGCCAACCCTACTATTACCTAGGGAGTTCTCTACCGTGATAGTGATTGTTGTCTACATCCTGATGTCCGCAAACGCTAAACTGGCCTCAGACACTATCCACAAAGTCACCACAGGCCTACGCAATCGATCACCCGAGTCGGCTGTTGTTATTTCTGGAGATTTCAACCACTGTTTGCTGTCCGCGACACTTCCCACCTTCAAACAGTATGTTAAAGTTCCAACTCGTATGGACAAGACCATCGACCTTCTCTATGTCAATGTGAATGATGCCTACTGCTCTACTGCTCTGCCTCTGCTGGGGCAGTCTGACCACAACCTCATCCAACTTCTACCAGAATACTGTCCACTGGTCCAGAGGCAACGCGTCACTCAGGCGGTGATTCACGAATGGACACCCGAAGCTGGAGAGGCACTAAAGACCTGCTTTGAAGGCACCGATTGGAATCTATTCATAGACGATTGGGAGGAGGATCTTAATGGTCTTTCTGAATGTATAACAGACTATGTTAACTTCTGTACTGACAATGTGGTGTCAAGCAAAACTGTGAAATGCTATGCAAATAATAAGCCATGGTCACAAAATAAATCAAGGAGGCACTGAACAGGCAGGAAGAAGAAGGCTTTTGAAACCGGTTATAGGGATGAGGTGAGAGCTTAAAGGGCTGATCAGAGGGATGAGGTGAGAGTTTAAAGGACTGATCAGGAGGGATGAGGTGAGAGTTTAAAGGACTGATCAGGAGGGATGAGGTGAGAGTTTAAAGGACTGATCAGGAGGGATGAGGTGAGAGTTTAAAGGGCTGATCAGGAGGGATCACACAGGGCTCTGACACCCACCCACTCCACAGGGCTCTGATACCCACCCACTCCACAGGGCTCTGATACCCACCCACTCCACAGGGCTCTGATACCCACCCACTCCACAGGGCTCTGATACCCACCCACCCACTCCACAGGGCTCTGATACCCACCCACCCACTCCACAGGGCTCTGATACCCACCCACTCCACAGGGCTCTGATACCCACCCACCCACTCCACAGGGCTCTGATACCCACCCACTCCACAGGGCTCTGATACCCACCCACCCACTCCACAGGGCTCTGATACCCACCCACCCACTCCACAGGGCTCTGATACCCACCCACTCCACAGGGCTCTGATACCCACCCACTCCACAGGGCTCTGATACCCACCCACCCACTCCACAGGGCTCTGATACCCACCCACCCACTCCACAGGGCTCTGATACCCACCCACCCACTCCACAGGGCTCTGATACCCACCCACCCACCCACTCCACAGCGCTCTGATACCCATCCACTCCACAGGGCTCTGATACCCACCCACCCACTCCACAGGGCTCTGATACCCACCCAACCACTCCACAGGGCTCTGATACCCACCCACTCCACAGGGCTCTGATACCCACCCACCCACTCCACAGTGCTCTGATACCCACCCACTCCACAGGGCTCTGATACCCACCCACCCACTCCACAGGGCTCTGATACCCACCCACCCACTCCACAGGGCTCTGACACCCACCCACTCCACAGGGCTCTGATACCCACCCACCCACCCACTCCACAGCGCTCTGATACCCACCCACTCCACAGGGCTCTGATACCCACCCACCCACTCCACAGGGCTCTGATACCCACCCACCCACTCCACAGGGATCTGATACCCACCCACTCCACAGGGCTCTGATACCCACCCACCCACTCCACAGCGCTCTGATACCCACCCACTCCACAGGGCTCTGATACCCACCCACCCACTCCACAGGGCTCTGATACCCACCCACCCCACAGGGCTCTGATACCCACCCACCCACTCCACAGGGCTCTGATACCCACCCACCCACTCCACAGGGCTCTGATACCAACCCACTCCACAGGGCTCTGATACCCACCCACCCACTCCACAGGGCTCTGATACCCACCCACTCCACAGGGCTCTGATACCCACCCACCCACTCCACAGGGCTCTGATACCCACCCACCCACTCCACAGGGCTCTGATACCCACCCACCCACTCCACAGGGCTCTGATACCCACCCACCCACCCACTCCACAGGGCTCTGATACCCACTCCACAGCGCTTTGATACCCACCCACTCCACAGGGCTCTGATACCCACCCACCCACTCCACAGGGCTCTGATACCCACCCACCCACTCCACAGGGCTCTGATACCCACCCACTCCACAGGGCTCTGATACCCACCCACCCACTCCACAGGGCTCTGATACCCACCCACTCCACAGGGCTCTGATACCCACCCACTCCACAGGGCTCTGATACCCACCCACCCACTCCACAGGGCTCTGATACCCACCCACCCACTCCACAGGGCTCTGATACCCACCCACTCCACAGGGCTCTGATACCCACCCACCCACCCACTCCACAGGGCTCTGATACCCACCCACTCCACAGGGCTCTGATACCCACCCACTCCACAGGGCTCTGATACCCACCCACCCACTCCACAGGGCTCTGATACCCACCCACCCACTCCACAGGGCTCTGATACCCACCCACCCACTCCACAGGGCTCTGATACCCACCCACCCACTCCACAGGGCTCTGATACCCACCCACTCCACAGGGCTCTGATACCCACCCACTCCACAGGGCTCTGATACCCACCCACTCCACAGGGCTCTGATACCCACCCACTCCACAGGGCTCTGATACCCACCCACCCACTCCACAGGGCTCTGACACCCACCCACTCCACAGGGCTCTGATACCCACCCACTCCACAGGGCTCTGATACCCAGGGGCAGCTTCAGTAGCAGGTTCATCCTGCCCAGATGTTCCACCGAGAGGTTTAGACGGTCATTTTTACCCACAGCCATGAGGCTTTTAATGAGTTTAATGGATTAACTGTTTTATGAGGTCAATCTAAAATGTTGTTGCCTGTTTTGGGCTTCAATCTGAGATGCAGTTAACTCAAATGAATTTATCCTCTGCAGAAGAGGTAACTCTGGGTCTTCCTTTCCTGTGGCGGTCCTCAGTAGAGCCAGTTTCAACATAGAGCTTGATTTTTTTTGCGACTGCACTTGAAGAAACTTTCAAAGTTCTTGATATTTTCTGGACTGACTGACCTTCATTTCTTAAGGTAATGATGGACTGTTGTTTCTCTTTGATTATTTGAGCTGTTGTTGCCATAATATGGACTTGGTCTTTTACCAAATAGGGCTATCTTCTGTATACCCCCCCTACCTTGTCACAACACAACTGATTGGCTCAAACGCATTAAGAAGGAAATATATTACACAAATGAACTTTTAAGAAGGCACACCTGTTAATCGAAATGCATTCCAGGTGACTACCTCATGAAGCTGGTTGAGAGAATGCCAAGAGTGTGCAAAGCTGTCATCAAGGCAACAGGTGGCTATTTGAAGAATCTCAAATATAAAATATATTTTGATTTGTTTAACACTTTTTTTCAGGGTCTCTCCAGTGATGTTGGATCGGGTTCAAGTCCGGGCTCTGGCGGGGCCACTCAAGGACATTGAGACTTGTCCTGAAGCTACTCCTGCATTGTCTTGGCTGTGTGCTTAGGGTCGTTGTCCTGTTGGAAGGTGAACCTTCGCCCCAGTCTGAGGTCCTGAGCGCTCTGGAGCAGGTTTTCATCAAGGATCTCTCTGTACTTTTCTCCATTCATCTTTCCCTCAATCTTGACTACTTTCCCAGCCCCTGCCGCTGAAAAACATCCCCATAGCATGATGCTGCCACCACCATGCTTCACCATAGGGATGGTGACAGGTTTCCTCCAGACGTGACGCTTGGCATTCAGGACAAAGAGTTCAATCTTGGTTTCATCACACCAGAGAATCTTGTTTCTCATGGTCTGAGTCCTTTAGTTGCCTTTTGGCAAACTCCAAGCGGGCTGTCATGTGCCTTTTACTGAGGAGTGGCCTCCGTCTGGCCACTCTACTATAAAGGCCTGCTTGGTAGAGTGCTGCAGAGATGGTTGTCCTTCTGGAAGGTTCTCCCATCTCCATAGAGGAACTCTGGAGCTTAGTCAGAGTGACAGGGTTATTGGTCACCTCCCTGACCAAGGCCCTTCTCCCCCGATTGCTCAGTTTGGCCGGGTAGCCAGCTCTTGGAAGAGTCTTGGTGGTTCCAAACTTCTTCCATTTAAGAATGATGGAGGCCACAGTGTTCTTGTGGACCTTCAATGTTGCAGAAATTTTTGGTACCCTTCCCCAAATCTGTGCCTCGACACAATCCTGTCTCGGAGCTCTACGGACTATTTGTTCGACCTCATGGCAAGGTTTTTGCTCTGACATGCACTTTCAACTATGGGACCTTATATACAGTGGGGAAAAAAGTATTTAGTCAGCCACCAATTGTGCAAGTTCTCCAACTTAAAAAGATGAGAGGCCTGTAATTTTCATCATAGGTACACATCAACTATGACAGACAAATTGAGGGAAAAAAATCCTGAAAATCACATTGTAGGATTTTTTATGAATTTATTTGCAAATTATGGTGGAAAATAAGTATTTGGTCACCTACAAACAAGCAAGATTTCTGGCTCTCACAGACCTGTAACTTCTTCTTTAAGAGGCTCCTCTGTCCCCCACTCATTACCTGTATCAATGGCACCTGTTTGAACTTGTTATCAGTATAAAAGACACCTGTCTACAACCTCAAACAGTCACACCCCAAACTCCACTATGGCCAAGACCAAAGAGCTGTCAAAGGACACCAGAAACAAAATTGTAGACTTGCACCAGGCTGGGAAGACTGAATCTGCAATAGGTAAGCAGATTGGTTTGAAGAAATCAACTGTGGGAGCAATTATTAGGAAATGGAAGACATACAAGACCACTGATAATCTCCCTCGATCTGGGAATCCACGCAAGATCTCACCCCGTGGGGTCAAAATGATCACAAGAACGGTGAGCAAAAATCCCAGAACCACACGGGGGGACCTAGTGAATGACCTGCTGAGAGCTGGGACCAAAGTAACAAAGCCTACCATCAGTAACACACTACGCCGCCAGGGACTCAAATCCTGCAGTGCCAGACGTGTCCCCCTACTTAAGCCAGTACATGTCCAGGCCCTTCTGAAGTTTGCTAGAGTGCATTTGGATGATCCAGAAGAGGATTGGTAGAATGTCATATGGTCAGATGAAACCAAAATATAACTTTTTGGTAAAAATTCAACTCGTCGTGTTTGGAGGACAAAGAATGCTGAGTTGCATCCAAAGAACACCATACCTACTGTGAAGCATGGGGGTGGAAACATCATGCTTTGGGGCTGTTTTTCTGCAAAGGGACCAGGACGACTGATCCTTGTAAAGGAAAGAATGAATGGGGCCATGTATCGTGAGATTTTGAGTGAAAACCTCCTTCCATCAGCAAGGGCATTGAAGATGAAACGTGGCTGGGTCTTTCAGCATGAAAATGATCCCAAACACACCGCCCGGGCAACGAAGGAGTGGCTTCGTAAGAAGCATTTCAAGGTCCTGGAGTGGCCTAGCCAGTCTCCAGATATCAACCCCATTGAAAATCTTTGGAGGGAGTTGAAAGTCCGTGTTGCCCAGCGACAGCCCCAAAACATCATTGCTCTAGAGGAGATCTGCATGGAGGAATGGGCCAAAATACCAGCAACAGTGTGAAAACCTTGTGAAGACTTACAGAAAACGTTTGACCTGTGTCATTGCCAACAAAGGGTATATAACAAAGTATTGAGAAACTTTTGTTGACCAAATACTTATTTTCCACCATAATTTGCAAATAAATTCATTAAAAATCCTACAATGTGATTTTCTGGATTTTTTTTCCTCATTTTGTGTGTCATAGTTGACGTGTACCTATGATGAAAATTACAGGCCTCTCTCATCTTTTTAAGTGGGAGAACTTGCACAATTGGTGGCTGACTAAATACTTTTTTCCCCCACTGTATAAATACATATACATACATATCCTTTTAAAAAATATATGTCCCTTTATTACTTTCCAACCCCACCACCCCTTCCCTAATTGGAGTAAACTAGTGAACAACAACACTTAGGCCTCTACTTCCAGCTTATACATACTATATACATTTTATGGACACAGTCAATTTTACAATAATTCTATTTTGTTTGTTTTCACTCCTGAACTTCCTCTAATCTCAACCTCTCCGATCATTTTCATGATGTCCATCCGGTTTGCTTCTATATGCCATATCTTTCTAACTGTGCTCTTTCACAAAAGCTCTCAACCTATAACCTATGTACTTATTATGGACACAGTATGCTTTACATTAGTTATCCTGTTGTTATTAGTTGTTGTTAGTTGTTATTAGTCCCATCCTTCAACTCCATTCAACACCTCCCATCTATCTCTTAACACCATCCATATTGGATTTCTATTTGCCATATATTTTTCAACTGTACTGTGATGTTTTACAAAAGTTCTGAACCCTTCTATTCTCATTGTTTCTACGGAGTGTAAATTGAAAATATTTTTTTTTGTTAAAAGTATTATTATTATATTATTGATCGATTGACTATGACTTTTCAGATCACCCAGTAGTGCTATCTGCAGGGTTAGCTCCAGGTAAATATTGCAATCCTTCAGCCATTCCTGGACCTGTGTCCAAAAACAAGCTACAAATGGACAGAACCAAAACAAATGATCTAATGATTCTGTCTCTTCGCAGCAAAATCTGCAGAGCTGGGAAGGTTGTATCCATCATATAAATAACATTCTATTGGTAGCAATAATTTTGTATAATAATTTAAATAGAAAAATTCTAAGTTTTGAATCCGGCGTCGTTTTGCGTATCAGTTCATAAATACTATGCTATGGAATCGGTACGTAAAAAATCTCTTCCCAACTATTTTGCAATCTATATGGGATGGCTGTCAATCATTTGGTCCTGAAATGAAACTGGTATACTTTTTTATTTATCACAATATTCTTTAACCAATTATGATCTTTAATGCAAGGCCGCCAGACAAGTTCCTTACTTTTTCCCCCTTCCACTTTCCTCTTCCAATTTTGCGGTAATGCTGCAATTATTTGGTTGTAATTTTGGGTAGATCAGACATTTCCATATGTTTTTGTTAGCTGCATGTGCGACATAACTCCACCAGTCCTACCTATGATATCATTTACAAAAATTATACATTTTTTAAACATTTATTCAAAAAAATAATGTTTTTTTAATCAATTAGTATATTTGAGTTTAACCACAATATTTGTTGCATTATTTGTTCTGTCATTTCTGGAGGATAAATTAGAAAATGTATCTAGATCCTCTATGAGGCTGTGGAGGGATTCAAGTTGTGGATTTAAAAGAAAATATGAATCATCAGCGTACAATGACACCTTTGTTTTTAAGCCCTGAATTTCTAATCCCTTGATATTATTGTTGGATCTGATTTTTATAGCTAACTTTTCGATGGCCATAATAAATAGATATGCCAAATTTGGACAACCTTGTTTTACGCCTCTTGACAGTTTAAAACTTTCTGAGAAATAGCCATCATTTACTATTTTACACCTAGGGTTACTGTACATTATTTTAACCCTTTTTTAAAGAGATTCTCCAAAATCGAAATGCTCCAGGCATTTATATATATAAACCCCAGTCGTACATTATCAAATGCCTTTTTGAAGTCTGCTATGAATAGCAGGCCTGGTTTCCCAGATTTTTCATAGTGTTCTATTGTTTCCAGTACTTGCCTTATCTTATCTCCAATGTATCATCCATGTAAAAAACCTGTCTGATTAGAATGAATAATGTCCGACAATACCTTTTTAATTATATGCGCTATATATTTTGTTAGAATTTTTGCATCACACTGACATGTTACCAAGGTAACCCCATTACCACCAGACAGGAAGGTATGACCACTCTGACATGTTACCAAGGTAACCCCATTACCACCACACAGGAAGGTATGACCACTCTGACATGTTACCAAGGTAACCCCATTACCACCAGACAGGAAGGTATGACCACTCTGACATGTTACCAAGGTAACCCCATTACCACCAGACAGGAAGGTGTGACCACTCTGACATGTTACCAAGGTAACCCCATTACCACCACACAGGAAGGTCTGACCACTCTGACATGTTACCAAGGTAACCCCATTACCACCAGACAGGAAGGTATGACCACTCTGACATGTTACCAAGGTAACCCCATTACCACCAGACAGGAAGGTATGACCACTCTGACATGTTACCAAGGTAACCCCATTACCACCTGACAGGAAGGTATGACCACTCTGACATGTTACCAAGGTAACCCCATTACCACCAGACAGGAAGGTATGACAACTCTGACATGTTACCAAGGTAACCCCATTACCACCAGACAGGAAGGTATGACCACTCTGACATGTTACCAAGGTAACCCCATTACCACCAGACAGGAAGGTATGACCACTCTGACATGTTACCAAGGTAACCCCATTACCACCACACAGGAAGGTATGACCAATCTGACATGTTACCAAAGTAACCCCATTACCACCACACAGGAAGGTCTGACCACTCTGACATGTTACCAAGGTAACCCCATTACCACCACACAGGAAGGTATGACCACTCTGACATGTTACCAAGGTAACCCCATTACCACCAGACAGGAAGGTATGACCACTCTGACATGTTACCAAGGTAACCCCATTACCACCAGACAGGAAGGTATGACCACTCTGACATGTTACCAAGGTAACCCCATTACCACCACACAGGAAGGTCTGACCACTCTGACATGTTACCAAGGTAACCCCATTACCACCACACAGGAAGGTATGACCACTCTGACATGTTACCAAGGTGACCCCATTACCACCAGACAGGAAGGTATGACCACTCTGACATGTTACCAAGGTAACCCAATTACCACCAGACAGGAAGGTATGACCACTCTGACATGTTACCAAGGTAACCCCATTACCACCAGACAGGAAGGTATGACCACTCTGACATGTTACCAAGGTAACCCCATTACCACCAGACAGGAAGGTATGACCACTCTGACATGTTACCAAGGTAACCCCATTACAACCAGACAGGAAGGTATGACCACTCTGACATGTTACCAAGGTAACCCCATTACCACCAGACAGGAAGGTGTGACCACTCTGACATGTTACCAAGGTAACCCCATTACCACCACACAGGAAGGTATAACCACTCTGACATGTTACCAAGGTAACCCCATTACCACCACACAGGAAGGTTTGACCACTCTGACATGTTACCAAGGTAACCCCATTACCACCAGACAGGAAGGTATGACCACTCTGACATGTTACCAAGGTAACCCCATTACCACCTGACAGGAAGGGATGACCACTCTGACATGTTACCAAGGTAACCCCATTACCACCAGACAGGAAGGTATGACCACTGACATGTTACCAAGGTAACCCCATTACCACTAGACTAAATGCTGATAGGCACAGTATCTGTATCGGCTGGAAATGACAATGAAAGATGAAAGGTTCACATTGTTATATTATCAGAACAGTGCTTCTATGGTGTTATGTAAAGGGTTGTTTATTGTACATGGATCTGTTACTACATTTGAAAGTTATCAAAACACTTCGTTTAGAATATCTACGTTCTTCTCAAATTACTCTGTAGGCTACTGATCTATTCAAAGCTTCCCCTGGCATCTCACCTTACATCTGCCTGTAGTTATTGAACTCAACCTGCAGGAGGTTTATTTGTTGTGATTGAGTGGGGGGAAAACAGCTGCAGGCAAGGTTCTGACAGATGGGTCTTGGTGCTGGCAAGGACATACCCAGGAAACACCCACATCAAACCACACCCCCAAGCCAACTCACGTTTGGCTTCTGTGCCAGCATTTCTTCAAGCTGGTTTAGCTGCATGTTTGTTTGTTATCTGGCTGTGTTGTATCCAGGTCCCCAGGGCCAGCCGTTGCCTTTTGGGGGCCCTAAGCGAGATTTGTTTGGGCGGCCCCCACCACCTCGTGGCAAAATAGTTTAGGCGCCCCCTCTGGAGAGAAAAAAATATGTTTTAAAGTTCATTTCCTGCAATTCTACACATTTTGCATTTTTGGGGCGTGAAGTAAATGTTGCAGTTTTATGGTCTATACTTGCCTTGTAGGTTTCTCCCTCATGGGTGGCACAAATTGGGATATGGGGGAGGGGAATGTGCACATGACATACTGTTAAATACAGTGCAACTCTCTCTAGGACAAGGTGACTTTTATCAATATATTCGCCTGTATTTACCCCCCAAAAATGAAACACTAATTAGCTGCTAATGTGGCTATCGTAAAGAACTAGAAATGCCATGAAGACCTGGACGAGACTGCAGAATTGAGGCAAAGGTAAGAATCTCTGGATTAACGATCTAATGTTAGCTAAATGTAATAATTAATAAATGGCACATTTCTTTAAATGGACGATTCTGTGAACTGTCTTGTGCAGGTTTTAAATTGACACAATACCTGTTAGCAAAGGTACAGTGGCTTGCGAAAGTATTAGCCCCCCTTGGCATTTTTCCTATTTTGTTGCCTTACAACCTGGAATTAAAATGGATTTTTTGGGGGTTTGTATCATTTGATTTACACAACATACCTACAACTTTGAAGATGCAAAATATTTTTTGGGGTGACACAAACAAGAAGTAAGACAAAAAAACAGAAAACTTGAGCATGCTTAAATATTCACCCCCCCCAAAGTCAATACTTTGTAGAGCCACCTTTTGCAGCAATTACAGCTGCAAGTCTCTTGGGGTATGTCTCTATACGCTTGGCACATCTAGCCACTGGGATTTTTGCCCATTCTTCAAGGCAAAACTGCTCCAGCTCCTTCAAGTTGGATGGGTTCCGCTGGTGTACAGCAATCTTTAAGTCATACCACAGATTCTCAATTGGATTGAGGTATGGGCTTTGACTAGGCCATTCCAAGACATGATGGCCAAAAAGCTCAATTTTAGTCTCATCTGACCAGAGTACCTTCTTCCATTTGTTTGGGGAGTCTCCCACATGCCTTTTGGCAAACACCAAACTTGTTTGCTTATTTTTTTCTTTAAGCAATGGCTTTCTTCTGGCCACTCTTCCATAAAGCCCAGCTCTGTGGAGTGTACGGCTTAAAGTGGTCTTATGGACAGATATTCCAATCTCCGCTGTGGAGCTTTGCAGCACCTTCAGGGTTATCTTTGGTCTCTTTGTTGCCTCTCTGGTTAATGCCCTCCTTGCCTGGTCTGTGAGTTTTGGTGGGCGGCCCTATCTTGGCAGGTTTGTTGTGGTGCCATATTCTTTCAATTTTTTTATAATGGATTTAATGGTGTTCCGTGGGATGTTCAACGTTTCTGATATTTTTTTATAACCCAACCCTGATCTGTACTTCTCCACAACTTTGTCCCTGACCTGTTTGGAGAGCTCCTTGGTCTTCATGGTGCTGCTTGCTTGGTGGTGCCCCTTGCTTAGTGGTGTTGCAGACTCTGGGGCCTTTCAGAACAGGTCTATAAATACTGAGATCATGTGACAGATCATGTGACACTTAGGATTGCACACAGGTGGACTTTATTTAAATAATTATGTGACTTCTGAAGGTAATTGGTTGCACCAGATCTTATTTAGGGGCTTCATAGCAAAGGGGGTGAATACATATGCATGCACCACCTTTCGGTTATTTATTCTTTATAATTCTTTTAAACAAGTAGTTTTTTTCATTTCACTTCACCAATTTGGACAATTTTGTGTATGTCCATTACATGAAATACAAATACAAATCCATTTAAATTTCAGGTTGTAATGCAACAAAATAGGAAAAACGCCAAGGGGGATGAATACTTTTGCAAGACACTGTATCAGCTAGAGATGGCGTGCAGGAGCTGCAGGGATTTGTAGTCTTTCATGATGTCTATGTTGATGCTAATTAGCATTTTCGGATCTGAGAGTAAATAGAGCCGAATATATTGATAAAAGTCACCTTGTCTGAGAGAGATTAACATGGTTATCAAAACGTCACGCCAGGGTAAGCCTGCACGAAACACAGCCTTTATTTAAAGTGTTTCTAATATCCCCTATGGGAAAAATGAATGGTGGAAAACGATTGGAAGCGTTTCCCTGTTTGACCGCTAGGTTTTATGGGTATTATGACATCTCCACTGTGGGGCTCTATACACAGCATATACACACTCACACTACATTGACAATCCCACACTCACTTGTTTGTTGTTGAACGCTGAACAAAAGCTGAACGAGAGACCTCGGTTTATTGTTTTTGTAAAGCTGACAGTGTTTCCTTGTAAATTTAGTTTTTACTTTTATTTTATTTTGGATCCTGCGGCTCTGTTGGGCTCTGTTGGGCTGTGTTGTTTTGTCAAACAGGTCAGGGACAAGTTGCTGTGAGCGCTGCTGTCTGTCCTGGATCCTGCCAGATTCCGCATTGGAGGAGACACACGGAAGCCCAACCCAGCAAAGCCCAGCAAAGCCCAGCAAAGCCCGGCTCGCCGGTCCCAAATGGAGGTTGCTATTGAACATTACCAGCTGCAGGAGCTGTGTTTACTTTGCTTTATTCCGGGACAATGTGGACCGAGCTGACTTTCAATGTAGCAACTGCTTGCTGGCGGAGGACTACAGGGGCGAAGTGGCTACTCTTGGCAAGGAAGTAGCAAACCTACACAAGCTACTGGGGAATCCACGCTCGCCTACTTTCCCTTTTTCTTCTACCCCAATAGCCAGACGCCGCTCTGGTCTGATCTGGACGCCGCTCTGGTTCTTCCCTGGAGAACGGAGCTAGTAGGATGCTCCTGGATGACCTGGGGGATGTTCCTGTTCTCCACCCAACCAACCAACCAGCCATGGAGATACGTCACTCGTCGTGGAAATCGAATATTAAGCCTGACCTGACACAGACCAGAAATTGCTTTTTCATCCTTGATCCAGAGGTTCCGGCGCCTTCTTCCTTAGGGGCTTCCCATTTGAGATCGGATCTGGAGGTACCTGCGTCTTCGTCCTCTGTTCTGGCTCCCTCTCCGGTGGCTTCTACCTCGGGTTCAGATCCTCAGAGTTCCCACCCCCATCAGACCGTGAGGCTGCCTGAGAGACCGGCCCATTCAACATCACCAGCTGTCATCATCGGCAGCTCTATGGTGAGAAACATCTCAGTTCCCAACGCAAAAACCCTGTGGATCACGAGGACAGGACATCACCAGGCTGCTACCCAGGAGCACGAGGACATCACCAGGCTGCAACCCAGGAGCACGAGGACATCACCAGGCTGCTACCCAGGAGCACGAGGACAGGACATCACCAGGCTGCTACCCAGGAGCACGAGGACAGGACATCACCAGGCTGCTACCCAGGAGCACGAGGACAGCACATCACCAGGCTGCTACCCAGGAGCACGAGGACATCACCAGGCTGCTACCCAGGAGCACGAGGACATCACCAGGCTGCTACCCAGGAGCACGAGGACAGGACATCACCAGGCTGCTGCCCAGGAGCACGAGGACAGGACATCACTAGGCTGCTACCCAGGAGCACGAGGACAGGACATCACCAGGCTGCTACCCAGGAGCACGAGGACAGGGCATCACCAGGCTGCTACCCAGGAGCACGAGAACATCACCAGGCTGCTACCCAGGAGCACGAGGACAGGACAACACAAGGCTGCTACCCAGGATCACGAGGACAGGACATCACCAGGCTGTTACCCAGGAGCACGAGGACATCACCAGGCTGCTACCCAGGATCACGAGGACATCACCAGGCTGCTACCCAGGAGCACGAGGACAGGACATCACCAGGCTGCTACCCAGGAGCACGAGGACAGGACATCACCAGGCTGCTACCCAGGAGCACGAGGACATCACCAGGCTGCTACCCAGGAGCACGAGGACATCACCAGGCTGCTACCCAGGAGCACGAGGACAGGACATCACCAGGCTGCTACCCAGGAGCACGAGGACAGGACATCACCAGGCTGCTACCCAGGAGCACGAGGACATCACCAGGCTGCTGCCCAGGAGCACGAGGACATCACCAGGCTGCTACCCAGGAGCACGAGGACAGGACATCACCAGGCTGCTACCCAGGAGCACGAGGACAGGACATCACCAGGCTGCTACCCAGGAGCACGAGGACAGGACATCACCAGGCTGCTACCCAGGAGCACGAGGACAGGACATCACCAGGCTGCTGCCCAGGAGCACGAGGACATCACCAGGCTGCTACCCAGGAGCACGAGGACAGGACATCACCAGGCTGCTACCCAGGAGCACGAGGACATCACAAGGCTGCTACCCAGGAGCACGAGGACATCACCAGGCTGCTGCCCAGGAGCACGAGGACATCACCAGGCTGCTACCCAGGAGCACGAGGACAGGACATCACCAGGCTGCTACCCAGGAGCACGAGGACATCACAAGGCTGCTACCCAGGAGCACAAGGACATCACCAGGCTGCTTCCCAGGAGCACGAGGACAGGACATCACCAGGCTGCTACCCAGTAGCACGAGGACATCACAAGGCTGCTACCCAGGAGCACGAGGACATCACCAGGCTGCTACCCAGGAGCACGAGGACAGGACATCACAAGGCTGCTACCCAGGAGCACGAGGACAGGACATCACCAGGCTGCTACCCAGGAGCACGAGGACATCACCAGGCTGCTACCCAGGAGCACGAGGACAGGACATCACAAGGCTGCTACCCAGGAGCACGAGGACATCACAAGGCTGCTACCCAGGAGCACGAGGACAGGACATCACCAGGCTGCTACCCAGGAGCACGAGGACAGGACATCACCAGGCTGCTACCCAGGAGCACGAGGACAGGACATCACCAGGCTGCTACCCAGGAGCACGAGGACAGGACATCACCAGGCTGCTACCCAGGAGCATGAGGACAGGACATCACCAGGCTGCTACCCAGGAGCACGAGGACAGGACATCACCAGGCTGCTACCCAGGAGCACGAGGACAGAGCATCACCAGGCTGCTACCCAGGAGCACGAGGACAGGACATCACCAGGCTGCTACCCAGGAGCACGAGGACAGGACATCACCAGGCTGCTACCCAGGAGCACGAGGACATCACCAGGCTGCTACCCAGGAGCACGAGGACAGGACATCACCAGGCTGCTACCCAGGAGCACGAGGACAGGACATCACCAGGCTGCTACCCAGGAGCACGAGGACAGGACATCACCAGGCTGCTACCCAGGAGCACGAGGACATCACCAGGCTGCTACCCAGGAGCACGAGGACAGGACATCACCAGGCTGCTACCCAGGAGCACGAGGACAGGACATCACCAGGCTGCTACCCAGGAGCACGAGGACATCACCAGGCTGCTGCCCAGGAGCACGAGGACAGGACATCACCAGGCTGCTACCCAGGAGCACGAGGACATCACCAGGCTGCTACCCAGGAGCACGAGGACATCACCAGGCTGCTACCCAGGAGCACGAGGACAGGACATCACCAGGCTGCTACCCAGGAGCACGAGGACAGGACATCACAAGGCTGCTACCCAGGAGCACGAGGACAGGACATCACCAGGTTGCTACCCAGGAGCACGAGGACAGGACATCACAAGCCTGCTACCCAGGAGCACGAGGACATCACCAGGCTGCTGCCCAGGAGCACGAGGACAGGACATCACCAGGCTGCTACCCAGGAGCACGAGGACAGGACATCACCAGGCTGCTACCCAGGAGCACGAGGACAGGACATCACCAGGCTGCTACCCAGGAGCACGAGGACAGGACATCACCAGGCTGCTACCCAGGAGCACGAGGACATCACCAGGCTGCTACCCAGGAGCACGAGGACAGGACATCACGATCAAACAGGCAAACCGTCAATACAGGACTAAGATCGAATCGTACTACACTGGCTCCGACGCTCGTCGGATGTGGCAGGGCTTGCAAACTATTACAGACTACAAAGGGAAGCATAGCCGCGAGCTGCCCAGTGACACGAGCCTACCAGACGAGCATCAGCTGTTCTGGATGACTGTGTGATCACGCTCTCCGTAGTTGATGTCAGTAAGACATTTAAACAGGTCAACATTCAGAAGGCTGTTCTCTCTGCTACCGCACGGCAAGTGGTACCGGAGCGCCAAGTCTAGATCCAAGAGGCTGCTAAACAGCTTCTACCCCCAAGCCGTAAGACTCCTGAACATCTAATCAAATGGCTTCCCAGACTATTTACATTGCCCTCCCCCTCTTTTACGCTGCTGCTACTCTCTTTCATAACTCTACCTACATGTACATATTACCTCAATTACCTTGACTAACCGGTGCCCCCGCACATTGACTTGGTATCGGTACCCCCTGTATATAGCCTCGCTATTGTTATTTTACTGCTGCTCTTTAATTATTTGTTACTTTTGTTTTGTATTATTTTATATTGTATTTGTTTGTGATTCTTTTGGGTATTCTTTGTTAAAACTGCATTGTTGGTTAAGGGCTTGTAAGTAAGCATTTCACTGTAAGGTCTACACCTGTTGAATTCGGCGCATGTGACAAATAAAAATGGATTTGATTTGATAAGTCTGGCAGCCCAACTGATTGGCAAACGTACCGCAAATTAAGAAATCTTGTGACTAAACTAAAAACTAAAAACTAAAACGATATTATGAAACAAAAATAAATAATATAAAGAATGATAGTAAAAAGCTTTGGAGCACCTTAAATGAAATGTTGGGAAAAAAGGCAAACTCGGCTCCTTCATTCATTGAATCAGATGTCTCATTCATCACAAACCCCACTGATATTGACAACTACTTTAATGGACTTTTTCATTGGCAAGATAAGCAAATTTAAGAATGACATGCCAGCAACAAACGCTGACACTACACATCCAAGTGTATCTGACCAAATTATGAAAGACAAGAATTGTACTTTTGAATTCTGTAAAGTCAGTTTGGAAGAGATGAAAAAAATAGTGTTGTCTATCAACAATGACAACCCACTGGGTCTGACAATCTGGATGGAAAATTACTGAGGATAATAGCGGACGATATTGCCACTCCTATTTGCCATATCTTCAATTTAAGCCTACTAGAAAGTGTGTGCCCTCAGGCCTGGAGGGAAGCAAAAGTCATTCCACTACCCAAGAATATCAAAGCAACCTTTACTGGTTCAAATAGCCAACCAATCAGCCTGTTACTAACCCTTAGTAAACTTCAGGAAAAAATGGTGTTTGACCAGATACAATGCCATTTCACAGTAAACAAATTGACAACAGACTTTCAGCACGCATATTGGGAAGGACACTCAACCACCACAGGACTTACACAAATGACTTATGATTGGCTGAGAGAAATTGATGATAAAATGATTGTGGGGGAGCTGTTTTGTTCGACTTCATTGCAGCTTTTAACATTATCGATCATAGTCTACTGCTGGAAAAACGTATGTGTTATGGCTTTACACCCCCTGCTATAATGTGCATAAAGAGTTACTTGTCTGAATCAGGAATTCCCCAGGGTAGCTGTTTAGGCCCCTTACTTTTTTCAATCTTTACTAACGACATGCCACTGGCTTTGAGTAAAGCCAGTGTGTCTATATATGCGGATGACTCAACACTTCAGCTACTACAGCGACTGAAATGACTACAACACTTAACAAAGAGCTGCAGTTATTTTTGGAATGGGTAGCAACGAATAAGTTAGTCCTAAATATTTCCAAAACTAAAAGCTTTGTATTTGGGACAAATCACTCACTAAACCCTAAACCTCAACTACATCTCATAACGAATAATGTGGAAATTGATCAAGTTGAGGTGACTAAGCTAAACTAAACTGCTTGGAGTAACCCTGGATTGTAAACTGTCATGGTCAAAACATATTGATACAACAGTAGCTAAGATGGGGAAAAGTCTGTCCATAATAAAGTGCTGCTCTGCCTTCTTAACAACACTATCAACAAGGCAGGTCCTACGGGCCCTAGTTTTGTCGCACCTAGACTACTGTTCAGTAGTGTGGTCAGGTGCCACAAAGAGGGACTTAGGAAAATTGCAGTTGGCTCAGAACAGGGCAGCATGGCTGGCCCTTAAAACTACACGGAGAGCTAACATCAATTACATGCATGTCAATCTCTCATTGCTCAAAGTGGAAGAGAGATTGACTTCATCACTGCTTGTTTTTGTAAGAGGTGTTGATAAGCTGAATGTACCGAGCTGTCTGTTTAAAATACTAGCACACAGCTCGGACACCCATGCATACCCCACAAGACATGCCACCAGAGGTCTCTTCACAGTCCCCAAGTCCAGAACAGACTATAGGAGGTGCAAAGTACTAAATAGAGCCATGATTACATGTGATATTGTTGCATGGTGGTATTAAACATTTTGTATTGTAGATATGTAGTGGTGTAATAATGTTGTATTATGTACTGTTTTATCTTTTGTTTTATATGTAATGTAGTGCTTTAATATGTTTGGACACCATACATTGACACTCCCACACTCACTCATACACACTACATACGTACACACACACGCATACCGACAACACATACACACATTTACTGACACACACACACACTTTCACACTTACTCTTATTATTATCTATCCTGATGCCTAGTCACTTTACCTTGCCTTCATGTACATATCTACTTCAAATACCTCATACCTCTGCACATTGATCTGGTACTGGTACTCCCTGTATATAGCTCCACATTGATCTGGTACTGGTACTCCCTGTATATAGCTCCACATTGATCTGGTACTCCCTGTATATAGCTCCACATTGATCTGGTACTGGTACTCCCTGTATATAGCTCCACATTGATCTGGTACTGGTACTCCCTGTATATAGCTCCACATTGATCTGGTACTCCCTGTATATAGCTCCACATTGATCTGGTACTGGTACTCACTGTATATAGCTCCACATTGATTTGGTACTGGTACTCCCTGTATATAGCTCCACATTGATCTGGTACTCCCTGTATATAGCTCCACATTGATCTGGTACTGGTACTCCCTGTATATAGCTCCACATTGATCTGGTACTGGTACTCCCTGTATATAGCTCCACATTGATCTGGTACTCCCTGTATATAGCTCCACATTGATCTGGTACTGGTACTCCCTGTATATAGCTCCACATTGATCTGGTACTGGTACTCCCTGTATATAGCTCCACATTGATCTGGTACTGGTACTCCCTGTATATACCTCCACATTGATCTGGTACTCCCTGTATATAGCTCCACATTGATCTGGTACTGGTACTCCCTGTATATAGCTACACATTGATCTGGTACTGGTACTCCCTGTATATAGCTCCACATTGATCTGGTACTCCCTGTATATAGCTCCACATTGATCTGGTACTGGTACTCCCTGTATATAGCTCCACATTGATCTGGTACTGGTACTCCCTGTATATAGCTACACATTGATCTGGTACTCCCTGTATATAGCTCCACATTGATCTGGTACTGGTACTCCCTGTATATAGCTCCACATTGATCTGGTACTGGTACTCCCTGTATATAGCTCCACATTGATCTGGTACTCCCTGTATATAGCTCCACATTGATCTGGTACTGGTACTCCCTGTATATAGCTCCACATTGATCTGGTACTGGTACTCCCTGTATATAGCTACACATTGATCTGGTACTCCCTGTATATAGCTCCACATTGATCTGGTACTGGTACTCCCTGTATATAGCTCCACATTGATCTGGTACTCCCTGTATATAGCTCCACATTGATCTGGTCCTGGTACTCCCTGTATATAGCTCCACATTGATCTGGTACTGGTACTCCCTGTATATAGCTCCTCATTGATCTGGTACTGGTACTCCCTGTATATAGCTCCACATTGATCTGGTACTCCCGGTATATAGCTCCACATTGATCTGGTACTCCCTGTATATAGCTCCACATTGATCTGGTCCTGGTACTCCCTGTATATAGGTCCACATTGATCTGGTACTGGTACTCCCTGTATATAGCTCCACATTGATCTGGTACTGGTACTCCCTGTATATAGGTCCACATTGATCTGGTACTGGTACTCCCTGTATATAGCTCCACGTTGATCTGGTCCAGGTACTCCCTGTATATAGGTCCACATTGATCTGGTACTGGTACTCCCTGTATATAGCTCCACATCGATCTGGTACTCCCTGTATATAAATCCCTGCCTTATCTTAGCTCATTGGTCACCATAGCAACACCCACCCGTAGTCTGCGCTCCAGCAGGTATATCTCACTGGTCATCCCCAAAGCCAACACCTCCTTTGGCCGCCATTCCTTCCAGTTCTCTGCTGATAATGACTGGAACGAACTGCAAAAATCTCTGAAGCTGGAGACTCTTATCTCCCTCACTAACTTTAAGCATTAGTTGTCAGAGAGCTTACCGATCACTGCACCTGTACACAGCCCATCTGTAATTAGCCCACCCAACTACCTCATCCCTATATTGTTATTTATTTTGCTCTTTTGCACCCCAGTATCTCTATTTGCACATCATCTTCTGCACATCTATCACTCCAGTGTTAATACTCAATTGTAATTATTTTGCACTATGGCCTATTTATTTCCTTACCTCCATAACTTGCTACATTTGCACACACTGTTTATATATTTTCTATTGTGTTATTGACTGTACGTTTTGTTTACCCCATATATAACTCTGTGTTGTTGTTGTTTTTATCGCACTGCTTTGCTTTATCTTGGCCAGGTCGCAGTTATAAATGAGAACTTGTTCTGAACTGGCTTACCTGGTTAAATAAAGGTGAAATAAAAAAGTATATATATATATATATATATACACTGCTCAAAAAAATAAAGGGAACACTTAAACAACACAATGTAACTCCAAGTCAATCACACTTCTGTGAAATCAAACTGTCCACTTAGGAAGCAACACTGATTGACAATACATTTCACATGCTGTTGTGCAATTGGAATAGACAACAGGTGGAAATTATAGGTAATTAGCAAGACACCCCCAATAAAGGACTGGTTTTGCAGATGGTGACCACAGACCACTTCTCAGTTCCTATGCTTCCTGGCTGATGTTTTGATCACTTTTGAATGCTGGCGGTGCTTTCACTCTAGTGGTAGCATGAGATGGAGTCTACAACCCACACAAGTGGCTCAGGTAGTGCAGCTCATCCAGGATGGCACATCAACGCGAGCTGTGGCAAGAAGGTTTGCTGTGTCTGTCAGCGTAGTGTCCAGAGCATGGAGGCGCTACCAGGAGACAGGCCAGTACATCAGGAGATGTGGAG
Source organism: Coregonus ussuriensis (assembly GCA_031479575.1). Classification (NCBI taxonomy): domain Eukaryota; kingdom Metazoa; phylum Chordata; class Actinopteri; order Salmoniformes; family Salmonidae; genus Coregonus; species Coregonus ussuriensis. Next base: position 56,431,016 of record CM062487.1, read on the forward strand.
GAGGCCGTAGGAGGGCAACAACCCAGCAGCAGGACTGCTAACTCCGCCTTTGTGCAAGGAGGAGCAGGAGGAGCACTGCCAGAGCCCTGCAAAATGACCTCCAGCAGGCCACAAATGTGCATGTGTCTGCTCAAATGGTCAGAAACAGACTCCATGAGGGTGGTATGAGGGCCCGACGTCCACAGGTGGGGGTTGTGCTTACAGCCCAACACCGTGCAGGACGTTTGGCATTTGCCAGAGAACACCAAGATTGGCAAATTCGCCACTGGCGCCCTGTGCTCTTCACAGATGAAAGCAGGTTCACACTGAGCACATGTGACAGACGTGACAAAGTCTGGAGACGCCGTGGAGAACGTTCTGCTGCCTGCAACATCCTCCAGCATGACCGGTTTGGCGGTGGGTCAGTCATGGTGTGGGGTGGCATTTCTTTGGGGGGCCGCACAGCCCTCCATGTGCTCGCCAGAGGTAGCCTGACTGCCATTAGGTACCGAGATGAGATCCTCAGAACCCTTGTGAGACCATATGCTGGTGCGGTTGGCCCTGGGTTCCTCATAATGCAAGACAATGCTAGACCTCATGTGGCTGGAGTGTGTCAGCAGTTCCTGCAAGAGGAAGGCATTGATGCTATGGACCGCCCATTCCCCAGACCTGAATCCAATTGAGCACATCTGGGACATCATGTCTCGCTCCATCCACCAACGCCACGTTGCACCACAGACTGTCCAGGAGTTGGCGGATGCTTTAGTCCAGGTCTGGGAGGAGATCCCTCAGGAGACCATCCGCCACCTCGTCAGGAGCATGCCCAGGCGTTGTAGGGAGGTCATAGAAGCACGTGGAGGCCACACACACTACTGAGCCTCATTTTGACTTGTTTTAAGGACATTACATCAAAGTTGGATCAGCCTGTAGAGTGGTTTTCCACTTTAATTTTGAGGGTGACTCCAAATCCAGACCTCCATGGGTTGATAAATTTGATTTCCAATGATCATTTTTGTGTGATTTTGTTGTCAGCACATTCAATTATGTAAAGAAAAAAGTATTTAATAAGATTATTTCATTCATTCAGATCTAGGATGTGTTGTTTTAGTGTTCCCTTTATTTTTCTGAGCAGTGTATATAGCTCCACATTGATCTGGTACTCCCTGTATATAGCTCCACATTGATCTGGTACTGGTACTCCCTGTATATAGCTCCACATTGATCTGGTACTGGTACTCCCTGTATATAGCTCCACATTGATCTGGTACTCCCTGTATATAGCTCCACATTGATCTGGTACTGGTACTCCCTGTATATAGCTCCACATTGATCTGGTACTGGTACTCCCTGTATATAGTGCCACATTGATCTGGTACTGGTACTCCCTGTATATAGCTCCACATTGATCTGGTACTCCCTGTATCTAGCTCCATATTGATCTGGTACTCCCTGTATATAGCTCCACATTGATCTGGTACTGGTACTCCCTGTATATAGCTCCACATTGATCTGGTACTGGTACTCCCTGTATATAGCTCCACAATGATCTGGTACTCCCTGTATATAGCTCCACATTGATCTGGTACTGGTACTCCCTGTATATAGTGCCACATTGATCTGGTACTGGTACTCCCTGTATATAGCTCCACATTGATCTGGTACTCCCTGTATATAGCTCCACATTGATCTGGTACTCCCTGTATCTAGCTCCACATTGATCTGGTACTCCCTGTATCTAGCTCCACATTGATCTGGTACTGGTACTCCCTGTATATAGCTCCATATTGATCTGGTACTGGTACTCCTTGTATATAGCTCCACATTGATCTGGTACTCCCTGTATATAGCTCCACATTGATCTGGTACTGGTACTCCCTGTATATAGCTCCACATTGATCTGGTACTGGTACTCCCTGTATATAGCTCCATATTGATCTGGTACTGGTACTCCCTGTATATAGCTCCACATTGATCTGGTACTCCCTGTATATAGCTCCATATTGATCTGGTACTGGTACTCCCTGTATATAGCTCCACATTGATCTGGTACTCCCTGTATAAAGCTCCACATTGATCTGGTACTGGTACTCCCTGTATATAGCTCCACATTGATCTGGTACTTCCTGTATATAGCTCCACATTGATCTGGTACTGGTACTCCCTGTATATAGCTCCACATTGATCTGGTACTCCCTGTATCTAGCTCCATATTGATCTGGTACTCCATGTATATAGCTCCACATTGATCTGGTACTGGTACTCCCTGTATATAGCTCCACATTGATCTGGTACTGGTACTCCCTGTATATAGCTCCACATTGATCTGGTAATGGTACTCCCTGTATATAGCTCCATATTGATCTGGTACTGGTACTCCCTGTATATAGCTCCACATTGATCTGGTACTCCCTGTATATAGCTCCACATTGATCTGGTACTCCCTGTATCTAGCTCCACATTGATCTGGTACTGGTACTCCCTGTATATAGCTCCACATTGATCTGGTACTGGTACTCCCTGTATATAGCTCCATATTGATCTGGTACTGGTACTCCCTGTATATAGCTCCACATTGATCTGGTACTCCCTGTATATAGCTCCATATTGATCTGGTACTGGTACTCCCTGTATATAGCTCCACATTGATCTGGTACTCCCTGTATAAAGCTCCACATTGATCTGGTACTGGTACTCCCTGTATATAGCTCCACATTGATCTGGTACTTCCTGTATATAGCTCCACATTGATCTGGTACTGGTACTCCCTGTATATAGCTCCACATTGATCTGGTACTCCCTGTATCTAGCTCCATATTGATCTGGTACTCCAAGTATATAGCTCCACATTGATCTGGTACTGGTACTCCCTGTATATAGCTCCACATTGATCTGGTACTTCCTGTATATAGCTCCACATTGATCTGGTACTGGTACTCCCTGTATATAGCTCCACATTGATCTGGTACTCCCTGTATCTAGCTCCATATTGATCTGGTACTCCATGTATATAGCTCCACATTGATCTGGTACTGGTACTCCCTGTATATAGCTCCACATTGATCTGGTACTGGTACTCCCTGTATATAGCTCGACATTGATCTGGTAATGGTACTCCCTGTATATAGATCCACATTGATCTGGTACTGGTACTCCCTGTATATAGCTCCACATTGATCTGGTACTCCCTGTATCTAGCTCCACATTGATCTGGTACTCCCTGTATCTAGCTCCACATTGATCTGGTACTGGTACTCCCTGTATATAGCTCCATATTGATCTGGTACTGGTACTCCTTGTATATAGCTCCACATTGATCTGGTACTCCCTGTATATAGCTCCACATTGATCTGGTACTGGTACTCCCTGTATATAGCTCCACATTGATCTGGTACTGGTAATCCCTGTATATAGCTCCATATTGATCTGGTACTGGTACTCCCTGTATATAGCTCCACATTGATCTGGTACTCCCTGTATATAGCTCCATATTGATATGGTACTGGTACTCCCTGTATATAGCTCCACATTGATCTGGTACTCCCTGTATAAAGCTCCACATTGATCTGGTACTGGTACTCCCTGTATATAGCTCCACATTGATCTGGTACTTCCTGTATATAGCTCCACATTGATCTGGTACTGGTACTCCCTGTATATAGCTCCACATTGATCTGGTACTCCCTGTATCTAGCTCCATATTGATCTGGTACTCCATGTATATAGCTCCACATTGATCTGGTACTGGTACTCCCTGTATATAGCTCCACATTGATCTGGTAATGGTACTCCCTGTATATAGCTCCATATTGATCTGGTACTGGTACTCCCTGTATATAGCTCCACATTGATCTGGTACTCCCTGTATATAGCTCCACATTGATCTGGTACTCCCTGTATCTAGCTCCACATTGATCTGGTACTCCCTGTATCTAGCTCCACATTGATCTGGTACTGGTACTCCCTGTATATAGCTCCATATTGATCTGGTACTGGTACTCCTTGTATATAGCTCCACATTGATCTGTTACTCCCTGTATATAGCTCCACATTGATCTGGTACTGGTACTCCCTGTATATAGCTCCACATTGATCTGGTACTGGTACTCCCTGTATATAGCTCCATATTGATCTGGTACTGGTACTCCCTGTATATAGCTCCACATTGATCTGGTACTCCCTGTATAAAGCTCCACATTGATCTGGTACTGGTACTCCCTGTATATAGCTCCACATTGATCTGGTACTTCCTGTATATAGCTCCACATTGATCTGGGACTGGTACTCCCTGTATATAGCTCCACATTGATCTGGTACTCCCTGTATATAGCTCCACATTGATCTGGTACTGGTACTCCCTGTATATAGCTCCACATTGATCTGGTACTGGTACTCCCTGTATATAGATCCACATTGATCTGGTACTGGTACTCCTTGTATATAGCTCCACATTGATCTGGTAATGGTACTCCCTGTATATAGCGCCACATTGATCTGGTAATGGTACTCCCTGTATATAGCTCCACATTGATCTGGTACTGGTACTACCTGTATATAGCTCCACATTGATCTGGTACTGGTACTCCCTGTATATAGCTCCACATTGATCTGGTACTGGTACTCCCTGTATATAGCTCCACATTGATCTAGTACTGGTACTCCCTGTATATAGCTCCACATTGATCTGGTACTCCCTGTATATAGCTCCATATTGATCTGGTACTGGTACTCCCTGTATATAGCTCCACATTGATCTGGTACTGGTACTCCCTGTATATAGATCCACATTGATCTGGTACTGGTACTCCCTGTATATAGCTCCACATTGATCTGGTACTGGTACTCCCTGTATATAGCTCCACATTGATCTGGTAATGGTACTCCCTGTATATAGCTCCACATTGATCTGGTACTCCCTGTATATAGCTCCACATTGATCTGGTCCTGGTACTCCCTGTATATAGCTCCACATTGATCTGGTACTGGTACTCCCTGTATATAGCTCCACATTGATCTGGTAATGGTACTCCCTGTGTATAGCTCCACATTGATCCGGTACTGGTACTCCCTGTTTATAGCTCCACATTGATCTGGTACTGGTACTCCCTGTATATAGCGCCACATTGATCTGGTACTGGTACTCCCTGTATATAGCTCCACATTGATCTGGTACTGGTACTCCCTGTATATAGCTCCACATTGATCTGGTACTGGTACTCCCTGTATATAGCTCCACATTGTTCTGGTACTGGTACTCCCTGTATATAGCGCCACATTGATCTGGTACTGGTACTCCCTGTATATAGCTCCACATTGATCTGGTACTCCCTGTATATAGCTCCACATTGATCTGGTACTTCCTGTATATAGCTCCACATTGATCTGGTACTGGTACTCCCTGGGTATAGCTCCACATTGATCCGGTACTGGTACTCCCTGTATATAGCTCCACATTGATCTGGTACTGGTACTCCCTGTATATAGCTCTACATTGATCTGGTACTGGTACTCCCTGTATATAGCTCAACATTGATCTGGTACTGGTACTCCCTGTATATAGCTCCACATTGATCTGGTACTGGTACTCCCTGTATATAGCTCCAAATTGATCTGGTACTCCCTGTATATAGCTCCACATTGATCTGGTACTGGTACTCCCTGTATATAGCTCCACATTGATCTGGTACTGGTACTCCCTGTATATAGCGCCACATTGATCTGGTACTGGTCCTCCCTGTATATAGCTCCACATTGATCTGGTACTCCCTGTATATAGCTCCACATTGATCTGGTACTCCCTGTATATAGCTCCACATTGATCTGGTACTGGTACTCCCTGTATATAGCTCCACATTGATATGCTACTGGTACTCCCTGTATATAGCTCCACATTGATCTGGTACTGGTACTCCCTGTATATAGCTCCATATTGATCTGGTACTGGTACTCCCTGTATATAGCTCCACATTGATCTGGTACTCCCTGTATATAGCTCCACATTGATCTGGTACTCCCTGTATTTAGTTCCACATTGATCTGGTACTCCCTGTATCTAGCTCCACATTGATCTGGTACTGGTACTCCCTGTATATAGCTCCATATTGATCTGGTACTGGTACTCCTTGTATATAGCTCCACATTGATCTGGTACTCCCTGTATATAGCTCCACATTGATCTGGTACTGGTACTCCCTGTATATAGCTCCACATTAATCTGGTACTGGTACTCCCTGTATATAGCTCCATATTGATCTGGTACTGGTACTCCCTGTATATAGCTCCACATTGATCTGGTACTCCCTGTATATAGCTCCATATTGATCTGGTACTGGTACTCCCTGTATATAGCTCCAAATTGATCTGGTACTCCCTGTATATAGCTCCACATTGATCTGGACTGGTACTCCCTGTATATAGCTCCACATTGATCTGGTACTTCCTGTATATAGCTCCACATTGATCTGGTACTGGTACTCCCTGTATATAGCTCCACATTGATCTGGTACTCCCTGTATATAGCTCCACATTGATCTGGTACTGGTACTCCCTGTATATAGCTCCACATTGATCTGGTACTGGTACTCCCTGTATATAGATCCACATTGATCTGGTACTGGTACTCCCTGTATATAGCTCCACATTGATCTGGTAATGGTACTCCCTGTATATAGCGCCACATTGATCTGGTAATGGTACTCCCTGTATATAGCTCCACATTGATCTGGTACTGGTACTCCCTGTATATAGCTCCACATTGATCTGGTACTGGTACTCCCTGTATATAGCTCCACATTGATCTGGTACTGGTACTCCCTGTATATAGCTCCACATTGATCTGGTACTGGTACTCCCTGTATATAGCTCCACATTGATCTGGTAATGGTACTCCCTGTATATAGCTCCACATTGATCTGGTACTCCCTGTATATAGCTCCACATTGATCTGGTCCTGGTACTCCCTGTATATAGCTCCACATTGATCTGGTACTGGTACTCCCTGTATATAGCTCCACATTGATCTGGTAATGGTACTCCCTGTGTATAGCTCCACATTGATCCGGTACTGGTACTCCCTGTATATAGCTCCACATTAAAAATAAATAATAATAATAATAATATGCCATTTAGCAGACGCTTTTATCCAAAGCGACTTACAGTTGTGCGTGCATACATTTTTGTGTATGGGTGGTCCCGGGGATCGAACCCACTACCTTGGCGTTACAAGCGCCGTGCTCTACCAGCTGAGCTACAGAGGACCACAGGGAGCTATATACAGGGAGTATATAGTACATTGATCTGGTACTGGTACTCCCTGTATATAGCGCCACATTGATCTGGTACTGGTACTCCCTGTATATAGCTCCACATTGATCTGGTACTGGTACTCCCTGTATATAGCTCCACATTGATCTGGTACTGGTACTCCCTGTATATAGCTCCACATTGATCTGGTACTGGTACTCCCTGTATATAGCGCCACATTGATCTGGTACTGGTACTCCCTGTATATAGCTCCACATTGATCTGGTACTCCCTGTATATAGCTCCACATTGATCTGGTACTTCCTGTATATAGCTCCACATTGATCTGGTACTGGTACTCCCTGTGTATAGCTCCACATTGATCCGGTACTGGTACTCCCTGTATATAGCTCCACATTGATCTGGTACTGGTACTCCCTGTATATAGCTCCACATTGATCTGGTACTTCCTGTATATAGCTCTACATTGATCTGGTACTGGTACTCCCTGTATATAGCTCCACATTGATCTGGTACTGGTACTCCCTGTATATAGCTCCACATTGATCTGGTATTGGTAATCCCTGTATATAGCTCCACATTGATCTGGTACTGGTACTCCCTGTATATAGCTCCACATTGATCTGGTATTGGTACTTCCTGTATATAGCTCCACATTGATCTGGTACTTCCTGTATATAGCTCCACATTGATCTGGTATTGGTACTCCCTGTATATAGCTCCACATTGATCTGGTACTCCCTGTATATAGCTCCACATTGATCTGGTATTGGTACTTCCTGTATATAGCTCCACATTGATCTGGTACTTCCTGTATATAGCTCCACATTGATCTGGTATTGGTACTCCCTGTATATAGCTCCACATTGATCTGGTATTCCCTGTATATAGCTCCACATTGATCTGGTACTCCCTGTATATAGCTCCACATTGATCTGGTACTCCCTGTATATAGCTCCACATTGATCTGGTACTCCCTGTATATAGCTCCACATTGATCTGGTACTCCCTGTATATAGCTCCACATTGATCTGGTACTCCCTGTATATAGCTCCATTCTTGTGTATTTTATTTATCTTGTGTTCCTATTTAATTTTTAAACTCTTAAGCAAGCATTTCACACTAAAGTCTACAACAGTTGTATTCGGCTCATGTGAGAAATAAGATTTTATTTATTTTGATTTTATTTTGTGTGTGTGTGTGTGTGTGTGTGTGTGTGTGTGTGTGTGTGTGTGTGTGTGTGTGTGTGTGTCAGTCACCAGATCTCAACCCAATTGAACACTGATGGAATGTTTTGTGGAAGAATGATGTCGCATCCCTCCAAGAGTTCCAGACAAATGCATAATCTATTCCAAGGCACATTGGCGCTGTTCTGGTAGCTCGTGGCCCCACCCCCTGACAGCTTCCACCCCAAAAGGCTAAAAGAGAACATTCCATATGGCCAATTCCAAAGAGTCCGCTGAATTTGCGATCAGGAAACAGACTACAGTGTCAAATCTGCTGAATTGGAGAATCGCTTCTTGAATCGGGGTTACAGCGCTCAGGTCCTGAAAGATGCAGGTGTAAGGGCCGGACGACATGACAGCGAGAACTTGTTGCGAAGCGGAGCGCCTCGTGATGCACCAGAGAGAGTGTACTTTGTTACAAAATACAACACTGAAGCAGAGAACATTAAAACAATCATTAAAAATAATTGGGGAATCATCCAAAGTGATACGCTACTGCGCCAAGTCTTCCCAGAGCCACCAGTCATAAGCTTTAAGAGATGTCCAACCCTAAATGACAAATGAGTCCACAGCTATCTACCTGGTGACTCTCAAAAACCTTGGCTAGACCACAAACCCAGGGGCTCTTTTACAAGCATTTCACTACACCTGCAATAACAACTGCTAAATATGTGTATGTGACCAATAAAATGTGATTTGATTTTAAATGCAACTATTGCGGAAAATATTGCACAGAAAATGTATTTTGTTGACACAGCTTCTAAAATGGAGTATCAAGTCATGCATTTTATTATCTGTAAAACTTCTCATGTCATCTACAGATTGGAATGTCCACAGTGCAAGGTGTTCTACATTGGACGGACAAAGAGATGCCTTCCAGACCGCTTAGCGGAACACAAGTACGCCATACGGGTAGGCAATGAAGACTACCCCCATGGCAAGGCCCTACAAGTCCTTACACCATGGTGACCCTGCCTCCCTACAAGCTATGGGTATTGATCATGCTCCGGCCTCAATTAAAAAGGGGTCCGTCTTAAACAGCTAAACCAAAGGGAAGGTTTTGGGATTTACAAACTACAGGCCACTAAGTGTCCTGGTTTAAATGAAGATATGGATTTCTCACCTTTCCAGTAGTGTGAGAGGTGCAAAGTCCCTTTGCTGCCATCTAGTGGACATTTTGCTATATTGCCCTCAGCTATGTTTAGACCATTGTGGTCCATGTTTGCTGTGATCTAGTGTCCTATAAAATAGATCTCTCCTATTCTTAACACCTTGCCCAGTCACATGCAAGGTTAAAACTACCTTTCTGGGGTTCTGATGCTTCTAGCCTTGATTTGCATTTTGATAACATATCTACAGTACTTCACTTTTTAATGTGTATAGTATTGCTTACTAGGTGTTGTCCAACGAATTCTGTAACCAGTCCCTCTTCAAATCAGGGTTGATTGGAAAAAGTTGTTCAAAAGAGGACATTGTATTATCATATCTTTGTACTCCCTGACGAAGGCCATGCAGCCGAAACGCGTCAGTTTTTAAACTTTGTTTCCATTGAACATGTTGGTGCTATCACCATATCGCCATACAAATAAAGGCATTTTAATGAATGATATGACGAAGCCTTGGTCCTCTTTTCTTTTTGATGAACAATTAAGACACCATGGACCAACACGGTTTAAATTAATCTAAGATTAGAGCTAATCTAGGTTTTGTCAATCTAAGTTTATAATTAATCAGAGGTGTTGCACCACTTCATTTTAAATCTGGATCAGTAAATCTAGGATTAATGGTTTTAAACTATGTTCAGTGACATGTTACACCAATATATGAGGTATTTCGTGAGTTGAAACAAAGTAGCTAGCCTACTTGACAGATGAGGCAATACAGTTGATAACATAATAACATGTAGCACTGAGCTGATGGAGGAATTTAGTAATGTACTGAGCTGATGGAGGAATTTAGTAACGTACTGAGCTGATGGAGGAATTTAGTAATGTACTGAGCTGATGGAGGAATTTAGTAACGCACTGGAGGATAAAAGACAACACTTAAAAAGAAGGAAGACCCATGGGCTGTTTTATGCAACAGATTTAAAGGATCAACAGATTTAACTGATCGACAGATTTAAATGATCAACATAAAAGAGAACAGGGACACAAATCAGATGAAGGCTGGAAAAACTTCAAAGTGAAGAAGAAGAAGAGAAGGAGAGGGGGGCTCTGTTTCAGACCGGAGTCTCTCTCCCAGAACATATGTGATGATACCCTGACAGTTAAACCCTATGACGACGACGGACAACTCGACCCACCAATATTTAGTAAGCATAAAAACTGGTAAACATCAATGACTATAATGCACGTTAAAACTAACCAGCGTTGTAAAGTACTTACGTTAAAATACTTTAAAGTACAACTTAAGTAGCTTTTCTGGGAATCTTTACTTTACTATTTATATTTTGGACAACTTTTACTTCACTACATTCCTAAAGAAAATAATGTCCTTTCTACTCCATACATTTTCCCTGACGCCCGAAAGTACTAGTTACATTTTGAATGCTTAGCAGGACAGGAAAATGGTCCAATTCAGGCACGTATCGAGAGAACATCCCTGGTCATCCCTACTGCCTCTGGCCTGGCTGACTCACTAAACACACATACTTGTAAATTATGTCTGAGTATTGCAGTGTGCCCCTGACTATCTGTCAATTTTAAAAACAAGAAAATCGTGCAGCCTGGTTTGCTTAATATAAGGAATTTTAAATGATTTATACTTTTAGCTTTCATACTTAAGTATATTTTAGCAATTACATTTACATTTGCTACTTAAGTATATTTAAAACCAAATTCCTTTATACTTTTACTCAAGTAGTATTTTATTGGGTGACTTTCACTTTTACTCGAGTCATTTTCTATTAGGTATCTTTACTTTTACTCTAGTATGAAAATGCGGTACTTTTTCCACCACTGAAACTAACGTTAATGCTACTTCACGAGAATGTTACCGTTATCAGTCCCGTTACAGCATGTTGCATAACGTAATCATTCTACCAAGGCTGGGTGTATCTTAAGCCCCAATGAAATTGTTGTACAAAATGGGAACGAAAGTTCTAGTAATGAGTTAATTTAGTTGAGTTGACACCCTGTGCCTGGATCTTGCACCAGCCATGGCACCAGCAGCAAAAACACCAGAGAGGCCAAGAAAACGCCCCAGAACTGATATGAACCAGCTCATTTTGATGTTTTGGAGCTGGAGGGAGAGAAAAATCTTCTGCAGACTGAGATCCTGAGTTTACAAAAAGAGCTACTGCAAATTCAGAAACATAAACTCCTTCAGGGAAACACATGTCTAAAGAATGCTGATCTTTTTATTTATTAAAACAATGCTTTCCCAAGCAATGTGGTGTCCACACTCATGTTCTGGTGCTTCCAGTTCCCCCCTGTATGGTAGTGAGAATAACAATGCCTTAATAATACATTTTAATACAGATAGACATGTACAATTCTTAATTAGACTATCAAAATATAATATTGCTTTTTACATGTTAAATTATACACACATTAGGCTGCAAAATTGTTCTCAATCAAGGTTCTCCTCACAGCATTCCCATTGGCAGCATGTTGCACCTGGCCATCTTCTCCATTCTCCTCGGGTAGCTCCTCTCCTCCTCGGGTAGCTCCTCTCCTCCTCAGTTAGCTCCTCTCCTCCTCAGGTAGCTCCTCTCCTCCTCAGGTAGCTCCTCTCCTCCTCAAGTAGCTCCTCTCCTCCTCAGGTAGCTCCTCTCCTCCTCAGGTAGCTCCTCTCCTCCTCAGGTAGCTCCTCCTCAGGTAGCTCCTCTCCTCCTCAGTTAGCTCCTCTCCTCCTCAGGTAGCTCCTCCCCAGGTAGCTCCTCTCCTCCTCAGGTAGCTCCTCTCCTCCTCAGGTAGCTCCTCTCCTCCTCAGGTAGCTCCTCTCCTCCTCAGTTAGCTCCTCCTCAGGTAGCTCCTCTCCTCCTCAGTTAGCTCCTCTCCTCCTCAGGTAGCTCCTCTCCTCCTCAGTTAGCTCCTCCTCAGGTAGCTCCTCTCCTCCTCAGTTAGCTCCTCTCCTCCTCAGGTAGCTCCTCTCCTCCTCAGGTAGCTCCTCTCCTCCTCAGGTAGCTCCTCTCCTCCTCAGTTAGCTCCTCTCCTCCTCGGGTAGCTCCTCTCCTCCTCGGGTAGCTCCTCTCCTCCTCGGGTAGCTCCTCTCCTCCTCGGGTAGCTCCTCTCCTCCTCGGGTAGCTCCTCTCCTCCTCGGGTAGCTCCTCTCCTCCTCGGGTAGCTCCTCTCCTCCTCAGGTAGCTCCTCCTCAGGTAGCTCCTCTCCTCCTCAGGTAGCTCCTCTCCTCCTCAGGTAGCTCCTCCTCAGGTAGCTCCTCTCCTCCTCAGGTAGCTCCTCTCCTCCTCAGTTAGCTCCTCTCCTCCTCGGGTAGCTCCTCTCCTCCTCGGGTAGCTCCTCTCCTCCTCAGTTAGCTCCTCCTCAGGTAGCTCCTCTCCTCCTCAGGTAGCTCCTCTCCTCCTCAGGTAGCTCCTCTCCTCCTCAGGTAGCTCCTCTCCTCCTCAGTTAGCTCCTCTCCTCCTCAGGTAGCTCCTCTCCTCCTCGGGTAGCTCCTCTCCTCCTCGAGTAGCTCCTCTCCTCCTCAGGTAGCACCTCTCCTCCTCAGGTAGCTCCTCCTCAGGTAGCTCCTCTCCTCCTCAGGTAGCTCCTCTCCTCCTCAGGTAGCTCCTCCTCAGGTAGCTCCTCTCCTCCTCAGGTAGCTCCTCTCCTCCTCAGTTAGCTCCTCTCCTCCTCGGGTAGCTCCTCTCCTCCTCGGGTAGCTCCTCTCCTCCTCAGGTAGCTCCTCTCCTCCTCAGTTAGCTCCTCCTCAGGTAGCTCCTCTCCTCCTCAGGTAGCTCCTCTCCTCCTCAGTTAGCTCCTCTCCTCCTCAGGTAGCTCCTCTCCTCCTCAGGTAGCTCCTCTCCTCCTCAGGTAGCTCCTCTCCTCCTCAGGTAGCTCCTCCTCAGGTAGCTCCTCTCCTCCTCAGTTAGCTCCTCTCCTCCTCAGTTAGCTCCTCCTCAGGTAGCTTGTCTCCTAACCCTTGCCAAAGTTATACAGAACTGCCGCTGCAATAATGATTGTCAGTGTAGTGTCCATCTTCGTGTGGAGCCCCTCCTGTAGGCACGGGAATCTTTTTTTCCATCCTCCAAAAACTCTCTGAGATCTCTTGCCAGGATATGAGAGGTGGTGTATTCTCTCTCTCTGAGATCTCTTGCCAGGATATGAGAGGTGGTGTATTCTCTCTCTCTGAGATCATATCCATTGTCACCTAGTAGGAGGCCTTCATATGCCCCCCTTTCCAGCATTGCACACAGACGACTATTGTCAAAGATTCTGCTGTCATGGGTGGATCCTGGCCATCTAGCTACGATGTTGGTGAGCTGACCTTTGACATCACAGACAGCCTGCATGTTGATGGAGCAGTAACCTTTCTGATTACGGAACAGTTCTCCATTCTCACCACCAGGGTTGGGAATAGGAATGTGTGTACAGTCTATTGCCCCTAGTACACCTGGGAATCCAGCTGCTGTTTCCTCTGTAGGACTGAACCTTATGTACTGGTTCTTCCGACCGGCAATAGCACTGGACACTCTGACTACAATCCTGCAGACGGTTGACTTGTGGAGTCCAAAAAGGTCCCCATCCACCATCTGGAAACATCCAGTTGAGTGGAACCGTAGGGCCACCAGGATCTGAAGTAGTGGGGGTACAGCCGCGTTCCTATCACTCCCATGCTTAATGGTTGGTCCAAACGGTCTGTCCAGTTGCATTACAGAGTCCTTGGAGAAGCGGTATCTCCTTGAAAACTCATCATTATCATAAAACTAAACAGGATTCAACCTGTCTCTAATTATTCTCTGAGGTCTCTCCACAGTAGATAAGCTGCGATTTTATCAGTTAAACCACCTCAAGTGGCAGTTTAGAATTAATCTCTAATCTAAGTTTATATTCAAGCTTAAAATTACTCTAGGTTTAAAAGTGAAAATTAAACTTAGATTAGAGGAAGGATTCAATTTAACTAGGATTAATTTAAAACTAGGTTTAAAGTCTGGTGCAACAGGATGAATAGATGAGCCTTGATTTAACCCCGTCTAAGAGTTCATCCATATTGGTGCAGCCCACCCTGTATGTTGACTTTTCCTATATTTTGGCAGATCCCTGTATTTGGCATGACAATGAGTGAAAGGGAGTTGCATGATAGCACCAACTCAGGTTAGCTGTATTAGAGGTGATAGCACCAACAGGTTGGCACTCAGGTTAGTTGGATTAGAGGTACCCATTCAGATCAATAGCATGAATCAATCAATACACCTCCTGTAAGCACATTAGGCCATATATAAACACTAACTGTAGATGGATCTATAGACACTAACTGTAGATGGATCTATAGACACTAACTGTAGATGGATCTATAGACACTAACTGTAGATGGATCTATAGACACTAACTGTAGATGGATCTATAGACACTAACTGTAGATGGATCTATAGACACTAACTGGAGATGGATAATTTAACGGAGAGGAACTTCCTTGTCTCTGGTCATTGTCCAGGACAGTGTGTGTGTGTGTGTGTGTACCTGAATATGTCTGACATTAAAAAATATGGAATGAATAAGCTTTATGATCAGTCGTATTTGATATTGACAGACTTTGACCTAGTCTTAGATAGCCGAGAGTTGGGTAAAACAGGTCACCAAGCTTTCAGTCAATGGATCAACATACATAAAGTTACAATTATGAACAGGGCAGTGTCTCAAATGGTACCCTATTCCCTATATAGTGCACTACTTTAGACCAGAGCCCTATTCCCTATATAGTGCACTACTTTAGACCAGAGCCCTATATCCTATATAGTGCACTACTTTTGACCAGGGCCAATTTGGGACACAGTCCAGGTCTTGGCAGACCAACTCCATGGAGAGGTAAGTTCTTTGGCCCCCTTCGGTCAACAACAGAATACAGACAGTAACTACAATCTAAGTGGTCTACAGGTTCAGTGAAGGGCTAAAGTACTTGGGTAAAAGCTATTCAGCAATTTAGTAAGACACTTCTTCGTACTGTATGGTGATGTGGTAATGTGTTTATGATGATAGTTAGTGCAGTGAAATCTGTTAGAAATCAGGATGTAGCTAAATTGTTTCTGTGACACTGAGGATGATATTAGTAGAAAGATTGTCTGGACAGACTCCCCATCTCTCAAGTTCATGAGCAGCTAATTATGAGTCCCACATGGCACCCTATTCCCTATCTAGTGCACTACTTTAGACCAGAGCCCTATTCCCTATCTAGTGCACTACTTTAGACCAGAGCCCTATTCCCTATCTAGTGCACTACTTTAGACCAGAGCCCTATTCCCTATCTAGTGCACTACTTTAGACCAGAGCCCTATTCCCTATTTAGTGCACTACTTTGGATCAGGGCCCTATTCCCTATCTAGTGCACTACTTTAGACCAGAGCCCTATTCCCTATATAGTGCACTACTTTGGATCAGGGCCCTATTCCCTATCTAGTGCACTACTTTAGACCAGAGCCCTATTCCCTATATAGTGCACTACTTTAGACCAGAGCCCTATTCCCTATTTAGTGCACTACTTTAGACCAGGGCCCTATTCCCTATATAGTGCACTACTTTAGACCAGAGCCCTATTCCCTATATAGTGCACTACTTTGGATCAGGGCCCTATTCCCTATCTAGTGCACTACTTTAGACCAGAGCCCTATTCCCTATATAGTGCACTACTTTAGACCAGAGCCCTATTCCCTATTTAGTGCACTACTTTAGACCAGGGCCCTATTCCCTATATAGTGCACTACTTTGGATCAGGGCCCATAGGTATCTGGCTCTGTCGTAGTCGGCCGCGACCGGGAGACCCATGGGGCGGCGCACAATTGGCCCAGCGTCGTCCGGGGTAGGAATGGCCGGCAGGGATGTAGCTCAGTTGGTAGAGCATGGTGTTTGCAACGCCAGGGTTGTGGGTTCGATTCCCGCGGGGGGCCAGTATGAAAAATAAAAAATAAAATAAAAATATGTATGCACTCACTAACTGTAAGTCGCTCTGGATAAGAGCGTCTGCTAAATGACTAAAATGTAAATGTAAATGGTCAAAAGTAGTGCACTATATAGGGAATAGGGCTCTGGTCTAAAGTAGTGCACTATATAGGGAATAGGGCTCTGGTCTAAAGTAGTGCACTATATAGGGAATAGGGTGCCATTTGGGACTCCAACAAAGTCAGTTCAGTAACAGGAAGTTAAGTAAGAGAGAGGTGGTATCTAGAGAGGTTCTTCTTCATCATCAGTAGCTAGCTAATGGGGATTACAGACGGAGGGAGGGAGGTACGATGTAGTCATTCACATCATCATAGATTAAAGTCTTTAAATAGTTCATGTCAACAACAACACTTTAATGAAATAGAAAACAAATAACTAACAACCTATAAGAGTCTCGCAATGCCTCTAGCCTCTGTTCCGATCCTTCCTCATGACATCACTCTGGTCAATTACAGTCCATCTCCTGGCCACCCACCTCCCTGGCCCCTGCCTTCCCACCTCCCCCCACCCACCTCCCTGGCCCCTGCCTTCCCTCCTCCCCCCACCCACCTCCCTGGCCCCTGCCTTCCCTCCTCCCCCCACCCACCTCCCTGGCCCCTGCCTGCCTGCCTTCCCTCCTCCCCCCCTCCCACCACCCTGGCCCCTGCCTTCCCTCCTCCCACCACCCACCTCCCTGGCCACTGCCTACCTTCCCTCCTCCCCCCCTCCCACCTCCCTGGCCCCTGCCTTCCCTCCTCCCCCCACCCACCCACCCACCCACCTCCCTGGCCACCCCTGGGCTGGGCTCCACACTGCAGCCCCCTCTCCTCTCCTCCTGTCTGCAGCTCCAGCCCCAGTCCCTCTCCTCCTCTCCTAGCACCAGTCCCTCTCCTCCTAGCCCCAGTCCCTCTCCTCCTCTCCTAGCCCCAGTCCCTCTCCTCCTAGCACCAGTCCCTCTCCTCCTAGCCCCAGTCCCTCTCCTCCTCTCCTAGCCCCAGTCCCTCTCCTCCTAGCCCTAGTCCCTCTCCTCTCCTGGCCCCAGGGTCTCTCCTCCCCTCCTCCTCCTCTCCTCACACCACTGAGTGATCATTGTTTTGTTTCCCTCCACTCAGCACGGTGTGATTAATAGAGGAGGCTGAGCGGTCGGAGCCCTCGGCTGCCGTCCCGTTAACGTTCTCCTGGCGCTGGCAGCACAGGATCTGCTTGAAGGTGGCACTCATCTCCTTGTCCCGGTAGCTGTAGATGATGGGGTTCATAGCGGAGTTAAACTCAGCCAGAAGCAGGAAGAACTTCTCAAAGTCCAGGACGTTACAGTTGGCACAGAACACATCAAGGAGGAGGAGAACCAGGCCTGGAGTCCAGCACACGATGAACGCACCTGGAGGACGAGAGGAGAGGTTAGAAAGTAAGACTACTCAGGAAAATCTGATTTAAATAAAGACTCAGGGGCTGCATTTACACAGAACACATTGAATATAAATCTTAATGATTCATCTGACTTCCAGAAGGAGATGATTGGTTAAAGAATGGGACTGTTCAGTGTGGCCAGAAGTTAGTCTGACACAGCCAAAAAATGTTGATTTCTTTATAGAAAAGACATTTGAAACGCAGCCATATATTCTTGTCTCGTATATTTTGACAGCACCCCTTTTGATTTGAATGAAACCTACCATAAATGTTTGCCCATTGTAGAAGTGCTCAGAAAGTGACTTTTTGGACCTGAATGCCAAAACATTCAGGAGATGGAGGTGCTCAAAGTTGACCGATATTTCATACCCAAACATACCATGAGACATCCACGTCTTCATCACTGGAAAATATAAACGGTTGAGATGGATATCTTTTAAAAGCTTACAAACAGGGTTGTCAAACAATTTTATAATTTTTTTGGGGGGGAAATGGTTTAATAAAAATGTCATTTCTTAACCTTAAACGTCAACTATCTAAAAATGCGTAAACTCCAATTTTTTTCATATTTGCTCATGTTGTAGCTTGGACCTCGTTTTAAATCATCACAGGGTTTTGTGTTGTATCCGCCCATCAGTTGAGACACAATATGCACTTGAATACAGAGGCGGTGTCATATTTTGGCACAGAGGCGGTGTCATATTTTGGCACAGAGGCGGTGTCATATTTTGGCACAGAGGCGGTGTCATATTTTGGCACAGAGGCGGTGTCATATTTTGGCACAGAGGCGGTGTCATATTTTGGCACAGAGGCGGTGTCATATTTTGGCACAGAGGCGGTGTCATATTTTGGCACAGAGGCGGTGTCATATTTTGGCACAGAGGCGGTGTCATATTTTGGCTGATACTAAAATCTACTTTCAAATGGTACCACAAAGATAGTTGGAGGTTAACACATCAGAAAATGTTGACTTGAATGGGAATGGAATATATACTGTCAATCCGCCATAGGAAACCTATTGAAACATAGACAGTAGAGCAGACGACCAATGTTCCCTCTAAACTGCGTGCAGGAGAGGCAAGAGAGTCGCCTCATTAGTTTGCACTATATACATCAACGTTTTTTCTGTGATCGAATCAACATTATATCAGCCCCTTTTCAATGCAACAAACCAAAGTAAATCTAACTTTGCAAGATTGAGTCTGATTTTGTTGTAGGCAGAGCGCAGCGGAGTAGAATTCTACTGGCGGGGCTAGCCGCTAGTCTTTCAGTCACCCTGTAGTGAATGAGCTTTTCAGATCAGAGCACAGAGCCGTGCGTGTCCACATTTGTTGATATGCTATGCTAGTTAGCGAGTTATTAGCCCAGTTATGGATGGAGAGTTACTGCTTCCTACATGAGCACAAAACGTGTCGGCTTATGCTATGTCAGGTAAAAAGCCAGTCAGGTAAAAAGCCAGTCAGGTAAAAAGCCAGTCAGGTAAAAAGCCAGTCAGGTAAAAAGCTTTTGTCTTAATTAAAGGGGCAGTGTTGTATTGTGAGACAGGCTTGAATTTGCAAATAAACCAATAGGCAGAGGGGTAGCCTACATTGTCTAATTCTCTGTATGGTAATAATAATTCATTGTATTTTGTAAAGTGGTTTCTTGCATTATTCAACACAATGACATTTACAGTCACCTATTTGGCCCACAGTGCTACAGACCAAGTAAAAAAAAATCATTAAATCATTCATTACATGTCAAGCTTCATAATGTCATAACATTTTTAAAAGTCTCATGCAATGTAGACCTGCATTGAATACCACATATAGGCTACTGTAGGCTATATTATAGAAATCAAAAGCTATTTCCATGTGTTGGGATTTGCTCCATTGGTTTTGTTGGTAGGCCTACATTATGCTCAGATAGCCACAATAACCTGTTGGCTACTGTCTAAAACTGTCAGGATACAGCCTGTTGGCTACTGTCTAAAACTGTCAGGATACAGCCTGTTGGCTACTGTCTAAAACTGTCAGGATACAGCCTGTTGGCTACTGTCTAAAACTGTCAGGATACAGCCTGTTGGCTACTGTCTAAAACTGTCAGGATACAGCCTGTTGGCTACTGTCTAAAACTGTCAGGATACAGCCTGTTGGCTACTGTCTAAAACTGTCAGGGTTCAGCCTGTTGGCTACTGTCTAAAACTGTCAGGATACAGCCTGTTGGCTACTGTCTAAAACTGTCAGGATACAGCCTGTTGGCTACTGTCTAAAACTGTCAGGATACAGCCTGTTGGCTACTGTCTAAAACTGTCAGGATACAGCCTGTTGGCTACTGTCTAAAACTGTCAGGGTACAGCCTGTTGGCTACTGTCTAAAACTGTCAGGGTACTTCCTGTTGGCTACTGTCTAAAACTGTAAGGATACAGCCTGTTGGCTACTGTCTAAAACTGTCAGGATACAGCCTGTTGGCTACTGTCTAAAACTGTCAGGGTACTTCCTGTTGGCTACTGTCTAAAACTGTCAGGATACAGCCTGTTGGCTACTGTCTAAAACTGTCAGGGTACAGCCTGTTGGCTACTGTCTAAAACTGTCAGGATACAGCCTGTTGGCTACTGTCTAAAACTGTAAGGATACAGCCTGTTGGCTACTGTCTAAAACTGTCAGGGTACTTCCTGTTGGCTACTGTCTAAAACTGCCAGGATACAGCCTGTTGGCTACTGTCTAAAACTGTCAGGATACAGCCTGTTGGCTACTGTCTAAAACTGTCAGGATACAGCCTGTTGGCTACTGTCTAAAACTGTCAGGGTACTTCCTGTTGGCTACTGTCTAAAACTGCCAGGATACAGCCTGTTGGCTACTGTCTAAAACTGTCAGGATACAGCCTGTTGGCTACTGTCTAAAACTGTCAGGATACAGCCTGTTGGCTACTGTCTAAAACTGTCAGGGTACAGCCTGTTGGCTACTGTCTAAAACTGTCAGGATACAGCCTGTTGGCTACTGTCTAAAACTGTCAGGATACAGCCTGTTGGCTACTGTCTAAAACTGTCAGGATACAGCCTGTTGGCTACTGTCTAAAACTGTCAGGATACAGCCTGTTGGCTACTGTCTAAAACTGTCAGGGTACAGCCTCCGTGTTCACTGGAAACGCACGCCGGAAGTTGCACAAAATTCTGAACAACATTTAAGTTTCCTCTCACAAGACCTAAAATGTGCTTAGCGCCCCCCTAAATATGAGGGAACATTGGACATTACCATTTAAGTTGACATTTGATGGTGGGTGGACTGGCGGCCATCTTTGTGGTAGTAATTAGAAGTAAAAAATTTACATTATATTTAATTTCAATGGTGTACCAGCTAAATTGCAGTGGTCTGAAGGGATAGGTCCATTCTATGAATTATATTTCTATGATTGAAATGACACCCACCGTGTATTCAAGAGCATGCTGTGTCTCAACCGATGGCGGCACGACACAAAAACCTCCACTGATGTAAAGTAGGGTCTAAGCTACAAAATATATGCATATTAAACAAATCGGAGTTCATGCGTTTTTAGATAATTTACGTTAAATGTCAATTTATATTTATATTTAATTTGTAGTAAAACTTGTTTTTTTTTCAAGAAATTATAAAATTGTTTGACAACCCTATTTGTAAGATTTTAAATTATATGAAACTCAACTGTTTATCTTTTCCAGTGACAAAGACATGGATGTCTCATGGTATTGTGGGGTATGCAAAATGGGTCAACTTTGAGGACCTCTATCTCCTGAATGTTTTGGTATTCAGGTCCAAAAATCACTTTCTGAACACTTCTTCCATCGGCAAACATGTATGGAAAGTTTTATTTAAATCAAAAGGGATGCTGTCAAAAAGTGATTGAATTCAAATGGATTTACCCAATACAAGTATACGAGACAAAAATATGGTTTCAAATGTATTTTCTATATATTGTGAGACATGATTATATAAACAGGAAACATAGGTCTCTACTACTGATATGTCATAATCCACGTTACCTTTAAACACTTCCTACTGGGCACAGACATCAATTCAACGTCTATTCCAAGTTGGTTCAAAGTCATTTCATTGAATTGACTTGATAACAACGTTGATTCAGCCAGTGTGTGCCCAGTGGGTTCATTCGGCATCTGACTACACTTAATCCATAAACCTTTTAGTCTCCAAGCTTTTATTCCAAGTGCAGTAATGATATACTTTTTTAAACCTACTACTAGAACTTCTCATGAGCTGCCAGTGTGTCTTAATGTCTGTGGATTCACGATCATATTAGGTGTGTCCCAAATAGGACGAATATTAGTTAGTAGCTCTCTGTTAAGGACAAGGCCTCTCCTTGGTTCCTCTAACACAATATTATCCTCCTCTTATCTCCAACTAAAGACAACAACACGTTCTTGACCTTCACACAGCTGGGTAACAGAGTGTGAAACACAGCAACATAATTTACGCATATAGCTACAATTCTACTTTTATCAACATAACATTCTGATTATATCCATTAGCATGAATAAAGACAAAGACGTATGAAGATTTACGCTCTACGACGTCATACTGCTGAAAATCTCTTGTTAAAATATAACAATATAAGAGAGCTTTTTTTTTTTTTTTTTTTTGTGAAAGCTTTTCTCTCTGCTTTATGCTCAGCTCAGCTGCAAACCTCATGTCTCAGTCCGTATCCTAGCAACCGGTCCTCATGTCTCAGAGCGGATCTCAGGAGTTAGATCAGCTATACAAGCTGTAAGAGAAGCCGACTCACATGTTCTACACTTTTTTTTTTTTTTAAGGGTTCTACGTCTGTCCCCTCTGTGGAAAGGGTTCTACCTGGAACCCAAAGGGTTCTTCAAATGGTTCTCCCACAGGGACAGTAGAATAACTTTTAGGTTCTATGTTATTCTACTGTATCTTCCTCCACCCAACCGGAGAGAGAGGAGAGGAGAGGAGAGGAAGAGAGAGAGAGAGAGAGAGAGAGAGAGAGAGAGAGAGAGAGAGAGAGAGAGAGAGAGAGAGAGAGAGAGAGAGAGAGAGAGAGAGAGAGAGAGAGAGAGAGAGAGAGAGAGAGAGAGAGAGAGAGAGAGAGAGAGAGAGAGAGAGAGAGAGAGAGAGAGAGCGAGAGAGAGAGAGAGAGAGAGAGAGAGAGAGAGAGAGAGCGAGAGAGAGAGAGAGAGAGCGGATAATAAATTAGAATTTGGACCAAAATATTTCACAGCGTAATCCTACCAATAGCTCTTTACGGAAGTGAGGTTTGGGGGACACTCAATAAACTGGACTTTAAAATGTGGGACAAACATACAATTGAAGCCGAACATTCTGATTTTTTGGGGTAGATTATACCAAAGAAATACACCAACTAATGCATTTAGGGCAGAATTGGGCCACTTTCCAGTGGTAATGAAAGTACAAAAAATATCATCAACATTTTGGCTACACCTAAATTCAAGTCCAAATTCAAGTCTCCAATTTAAACAACTTCAAACCCAAGAGCTGAGCCCAGAAACGAGCACTCTCAGTCAGCTGGTGTTGGACCTAACCAGACAAGCTGACACCAGCACTGCTTCAAAAAAAAGAATTCAAATAAACAAAACCATGAACCAATCAAAGGACTCGTATTTACAACATTGGAAAAACAATATCTCAAAGCCGACTAAATTGCTATCTGGCTCTGAACAGAGAATATGAATTGGCTGATTATCTCTACTCTGTCAGAGATACGAAGCAGAGACAGATCCTTACCAAGTACAGGCTGAGTGACCACCAATTGGCAATAGAAACCAGCAGACATAAAAAGACATGGCTACCCAAAGAGGAGCGTGTATGTGGTCACTGCACGACAGGGGAGGTAGAAACAGAGATGCACTTTCTCCTTTACTGTGATCAATATTCCTCACCAAGACATTCATCATTCACCGAAACTACTACATTTTTTTCAAGTTTTAACTTATTAAACCCAGAGGAAAAACTGAAAATACTCATGGACGAAAGAGCAACGGATCCTCTTGCAGCCAAATATGTATTTGCCTGCCATAGCCTGAGGGACACTGAATAATAACATCTGCATAGTAAACAGTAACTTACTTATTATTGGTATTATTATTATTATTATTATTATTATTATTATTATTACTATTATTATTATTATTGTTGTGATTATTATTCTAAATAGTAGTGGTACGGGTAGTAGGGGTGATGGTAATGACAGCAGTTTAATGATGGTGGTGGTGGTAGTAGTAGTAATGATGATGGTAGTAGGGGTGATGGTAATGATATCAGTTTAATGATGGTGGTGGTAGTAGTAGTAGTAATGATGATGGTAGTAGGGGTGATGGTAATGATATCAGGTTAATGATGGTGGTAGTAGTAGTAGTAGTAATGATGATGGTAGTAGGGGTGATGGTAATGATATCAGTTTAATGATGGTGGTGGTAGTAGTAGTAGTATGATGATGGTAGTAGGGGTGATGGTAATGATAGCAGTTTAATGATGGTGGTAGTAGTAGTAGTAGTAATGATGATGGTAGTAGGGGTGATGGTAATGATAGCAGTTTAATGATGGTGGTGGTAGTAGTAGTAGTAATGATGATGGTAGTAGGGGTGATGGTAATGATATCAGTTTAATGATGGTGGTGGTAGTAGTAGTAGTAATGATGATGGTAGTAGGGGTGATGGTAATGATATCAGTTTAATGATGGTGGTAGTAGTAGTAATGATGATGGTAGTAGGGGTGATGGTAATGATAGCAGTTTAATGATGGTGGTGGTAGTAGTAGTAGTAATGATGATGGTAGTAGGGGTGATGGTAATGATAGCAGTTTAATGATGGTGGTGGTAGTAGTAGTAGTAATGATGATGGTAGTAGGGGTGATGGTAATGATATCAGTTTAATGATGGTGGTAGTAGTAGTAGTAGTAATGATGAGGGTAGTAGGGGTGATGGTAATGATAGCAGTTTAATGATGGTGGTGGTAGTAGTAGTAGTAATGATGATGGTAGTAGGGGTGATGGTAATGATAGCAGTTTAATGATGGTGGTGGTAGTAGTAGTAGTAATGATGATGGTAGTAGGGGTGATGGTAATGATATCAGTTTAATGATGGTGGTGGTAGTAGTAGTAGTAATGATGATGGTAGTAGGGGTGATGGTAATGATAGCAGTTTAATGATGGTGGTGGTAGTAGTAGTAGTAATGATGATGGTAGTAGGGGTGATGGTAATGATATCAGTTTAATGATGGTGGTGGTAGTAGTAGTAGTAATGATGATGGTAGTAGGGGTGATGGTAATGATATCAGTTTAATGATGGTGGTGGTAGTAGTAGTAATGATGATGGTAGTAGGGGTGATGGTAATGATAGCAGTTTAATGATGGTGGTGGTAGTAGTAGTAGTAATGATGATGGTAGTAGGGGTGATGGTAATGATAGCAGTTTAATGATGGTGGTGGTAGTAGTAGTAGTAATGATGATGGTAGTAGGGGTGATGGTAATGATAGCAGTTTAATGATGGTGGTGGTAGTAGTAGTAGTAATGATGATGGTAGTAGGGGTGATGGTAATGATAGCAGTTTAATGATGGTGGTGGTAGTAGTAGTAGTAATGATGATGGTAGTAGGGGTGATGGTAATGATAGCAGTTTAATGATGGTGGTGGTAGTAGTAGTAGTAATGATGATGGTAGTAGGGGTGATGGTAATGATAGCAGTTTAATGATGGTGGTGGTAGTAGTAGTAGTAATGATGATGGTAGTAGGGGTGATGGTAATGATATCAGTTTAATGATGGTGGTAGTAGTAGTAGTAGTAATGATGATGGTAGTAGGGGTGATGGTAATGATATCAGTTTAATGATGGTGGTGGTAGTAGTAGTAGTAATGATGATGGTAGTAGGGGTGATGGTAATGATAGCAGTTTAATGATGGTGGTGGTAGTAGTAGTAGTAATGATGATGGTAGTAGGGGTGATGGTAATGATAGCAGTTTAATGATGGTGGTGGTAGTAGTAGTAGTAATGATGATGGTAGTAGGGGTGATGGTAATGATAGCAGTTTAATGATGGTGGTAGTAGTAGTAGTAATGATGATGGTAGTAGGGGTGATGGTAATGATAGCAGTTTAATGATGGTGGTGGTAGTAGTAGTAATGATGATGGTAGTAGGGGTGATGGTAATGATATCAGTTTAATGATGGTGGTAGTAGTAGTAGTAGTAGTAATGATGATGGTAGTAGGGGTGATGGTAATGATATCAGTTTAATGATGGTGATGGTAGTAGTAATGATGATGGTAGTAGGGGTGATGTAATGATAGCAGTTTAATGATGGTGGTAGTAGTAGTAGTAGTAATGATGATGGTAGTAGGGGTGATGGTAATGATAGCAGTTTAATGATGGTGGTGGTAGTAGTAGTAGTAATGATGATGGTAGTAGGGGTGATGGTAATGATAGCAGTTTAATGATGGTGGTAGTAGTAGTAGTAGTAGTAGTAATGATGATGGTAGTAGGGGTGATGGTAATGATAGCAGTTTAAAAAGGTTGTTATACAGTAGATTGGGTTACCGTAGGTTGGGTTACCGTAGGTTGGGTTACTGTAGGCTGTGTTACCGTAGGTTGTGTTACCGTAGGCTGTGTTACCGTAGGTTGTGTTACCGTAGGTTGTGTTACCGTAGGTTGTGTTACCGTAGGCTGTGTTACCGTAGGCTGTGTTACCGTAGGTTGTGTTACCGTAGGTTGTGTTACCGTAGGTTGGGTTACCGTAGGCTGTGTTACCGTAGGTTGTGTTACCGTAGGCTGTGCTACCGTAGGTTATGTTACCGTAGGTTGTGTTACCGTAGGCTGTGTTACCGTAGGCTGTGTTACCGTAGGTTGTGTTACCGTAATTTGTGTTACCGTAGGCTGTGTTACCGTAGTCTGTGTTACCGTAGGTTGTGTTACCGTAGGTTGTGTTACCGTAGGTTGGGTTACCGTAGGTTGTGTTACCGTAGGTTGTGTTACCGTAGGCTGTGTTACCGTAGGCTGTGTTACCGTAGGTTGTGTTACCGTAGTCTGTGTTACCGTAGGCTGTGTTACCGTAGGTTGTGTTACCGTAGGTTGTGTTACCGTAGGTTGGGTTACCGTAAGTTGGGTTACCGTAGGCTGTGTTACCGTAGGTTGGGTTACCGTAGGTTGGGTTACCGTAGGTTGGGTTACCGTAGGTTGTGTTACCGTAGGTTGTTTTACCGTAGGTTGTGTTACCGTAGGCTGTGCTACCGTAGGTTGTGTTACCGTAGGTTGGGTTACCGTAGGTTGTGTTACCGTAGGTTGTGTTACCGTAGGCTGTGTTACCGTAGGCTGTGTTACCGTAGGTTGTGTTACCGTAGGCTGTGTTACCGTAGGTTGTGTTACCGTAGTCTGTGTTACCGTAGGCTGTGTTACCGTAGGTTGTGTTACCGTAGGTTGTGTTACCGTAGGTTGGGTTACCGTAGGTTGAGTTACCGTAGGTTGTGTTACAGAAGGCTGTTTTTGTGGTAGAAGCCACCATCCCTCTCTGACAAGTAAAAAAGCCTCCACTGTGACCAAGTATTTGTTTCTCAACCAGGCTGTGTCTTTTTCATGTATATACCAACTATTTCCCCTTCTGTTACTTTATCCACAGTCTATGGCTACATCCCAAATGGCACCCTATTCCTTAGTGTACTACTTTCAACCAGAGTCATATGGGCTCTGGTCAAACGAAGTGTACCATAAATGGAATAGGGTGCCATTCGGGATTCCACTTGTTTCAATCACCTCACTGTAGACTAACTCTACACAAGTCCATGCTTTCTGTAAGCATGATTAATAAGATACATACACCACCGGTCAAAAGTTTTAGAACACCTACTCATTCAAGGGTTTTTCTTTATTTTTTACTATTTTCTACATTGTAGAATAATAGTGAAGACATCAATACTATGAAATAACACATATGGAATCTTGTAGTAACCAAAGATATGTTAAACAAATCAAAATATATTTTATATTTGAGATTCTTCAAATAGCCACCCTTTGCCTTGATGACAGTTTTGCAAACTCTTGGCATTCTCTCAACCATGAGGTAGTCACCTGGAATGAATTTCAATTAACAGGTGTGCCTTGTTAAAAGTTAATTTGTGGAATTTCTTCTTCTTAATGCGTTTGAGCCAATCAGTTGTGTTGTGACAAGGTAGGGGGGGGTATACAGAATATAGCCCTATTTGGTAAAAGACCAAGTCCATATTCTGGCAAGAACAGCTCAAATAAGCAAAGAGAAACGACAGTCCATCATTACTTTAAGA
Source organism: Coregonus ussuriensis (assembly GCA_031479575.1). NCBI lineage: Eukaryota > Metazoa > Chordata > Actinopteri > Salmoniformes > Salmonidae > Coregonus > Coregonus ussuriensis. The sequence continues at coordinate 56,459,229 of CM062487.1, forward strand.
CATGAAGGTCAGTCAATACGGAACATTTCAAGAACTTTGAACGTTTCTTCAAGTGCAGTCGCAAAAACCATCAAGCACTATGATGAAACTGGCTCTCATGAGGACCACCACAGGAAAGGAAGACCCAGAGTTACCTCTGCTGCAGATAAGGACATTAGAGTTACCAGCCTCAGAAATTGCAGCCCAAATAAATGCTTCACAGAGTTCAAGTAACAGACGTCTCAACATCAACTGTTCAGAGGGGACTGTGTGAATCAGGCCTTCATGGTCAAATTGCTGCAAAGAAACCACTACTAAAGAACACCAATAAGAAGAAGAGACTTGGACAAAGAAACACAAGCAATGGACATTTGACCGGTGGAAATGTGTCCTTTGGTCTGGAGTCAAAATTTGAGATTTTGGGTTCCAACTGCCGTGTCTTTGTGAGACACTGTGTGGGTGAATGGATGATCTCCGCATGTGTGGTTCCCACCGTAAAGCATGGAGGAGGAGGTATTATGGTGTGGGGGTGCTTTGCTGGTGACACTGTCTGTGATTTATTTAGAATTCAAGGCACACTTAACCAGCATGGCTACCACAGCATTCTGCAGCGATACGCCATCCCATCTGGTTTGGGCTTAGTGGGACTATCATTTGTTTTTTAAAACAGGACAATGACCCAACACACCTCCAGGCTGTATAAGGACTATTTTACCAAGAAGGAGAGTGATGGAGTGCTGCATCAGATGACCTGGCCTCCACAATCCCCCAACCTCAACCAAATTGAGATGGTTTGGGATGAGTTGGACGGCAGAGTGAAGGAAAAGCAGCCAACAAGTGCTCAGCATATGTGGGAACTCCTTCAAGACTATTGGAAAAGCATTCCAGGTGAAGCTGTTTGAGTGAATGCCAAGAGTGTGCAAAGCTGTCATCAAGGCATAGGGTGGCTATTTGAAGAATCTAAAATCTAAAATATTTTTTGGTTACTACATGATTCCATATGTGTTATTTCATAGTGTTGATGTCTTCATTATTATTCTACAATGTAGAAAATAGTAAAAAATAAAGAAAAACCCTTGAATGAGTAGGTGTTCTAAAACTTTTGACCGGTAGTGTACATTTTGGACTCATTTTGTAATTTTAGATAGAATACATGTCAATAAATGGTGCTTTGACCTGGGTATTTGTTGTCTGAAGTACCGTAGGAGTGTTGCTATCTAGGATTATGGCTTAGATAAGGGGTTTACAACTCCAGGGGCCATCAATACATTATGGGTCCAGACAGAGGACCATGAGATCCCAGTAATCCAAGTTTCATCAACATTCCACAACTGTTAAATAACTAAAAATGTATTATAATATATTATCTAGTATTATAGTTTATGTTGTAATATTATGTAGATATCAGGTCTGCTGGCACAAAATACTCATTGGATACATCCCAATTTACACCCTATTCCTTATATAGTGCACTACATTTGACCAAAGCTCAATGTGCCCTGGTCAAAAGTAGTGTACTACATAGGGAATAGGGTGCCATTCTCTGGTCTAAAGTAGTGTACTACATAGGGAATAGGGTGCCATTCTCTGGTCTAAAGTAGTGTACTACATAGGGAATAGGGTGCCATTCTCTGGTCTAAAGTAGTGTACTACATAGGACATAGGGTGCCATTCTCTGGTCTAAAGTAGTGTACTACATAGGGAATAGGGTGCCATTCTCTGGTCTAAAGTAGTGCACTACATAGGGAATAGGGTGCCATTCTCTGGTCTAAAGTAGTGTACTACATAGGACATAGGGTGCCATTCTCTGGTCTAAAGTAGTGTACTACATAGGACATAGGGTGCCATTCTCTGGTCTAAAGTAGTGTACTACATAGGGAATAGTGTGCTATTCTCTGGTCTAAAGTAGTGTACTACATAGGACATAGGGTGCCATTTGAGACCAGGGTTGGGCTGCTGGGGTTACTGGAGGACCAGGGTTGGGCTGCTGGGGTTACTGGAGGACCAGGGTTGGGCTGCTGGGGTTACTGGAGGACCCGGGTTGGGCTGCTGGGGTTACTGGAGGACCCGGGTTGGGCTGCTGGGGTTACTGGAGGACCAGGGTTGTGCTGCTGGGGTTGCTGGAGGACCAGGGTTGTGCTGCTGGGGTTGCTGGAGGACCAGGGTTGTGCTGCTGGGGTTACTGGAGGACCAGGGTTGGGCTGCTGGGGTTACTGGAGGACCAGGGTTGTGCTGCTGGGGTTGCTGGAGGACCAGGGTTGTGCTGCTGGGGTTACTGGAGGACCAGGGTTGGGCTGTTGGGGGTACTGGAGGACCAGGGTTGGTATAGCGTACATGTAGCCAGGATCCATACAGAGAACAAGTCCTCTGCTTCCTCTCTGTTTACCGTACAGCATACATGTAGCCAGGATCTATACAGAGAACAAGTCCTCTGCTTCCTCTCTGTTTACCGTATAGCGTACATGTAGCCAGGATCCATACAGAGAACAAGTCCTCTGCTTCCTCTCTGTTTACCGTATAGCGTACATGTAGCCAGGATCCATACAGAGAACAAGTCCTCTGCTTCCTCTCTGTTTACCGTATAGCGTACATGTAGCCAGGATCCATACAGAGAACAAGTCCTCTGCTTCCTCTCTGTTTACCGTATAGCGTACATGTAGCCAGGATCCATACAGAGAACAAGTCCTCTGCTTCCTCTCTGTTTACCGTATAGCGTACATGTAGCCAGGATCCATACAGAGAACAAGTCCTCTGCTTCCTCTCTGTTTACCGTATAGCGTACATGTAGCCAGGATCCATACAGAGAACAAGTCCTCTGCTTCCTCTCTGTTTACCGTATAGCGTACATGTAGCCAGGATCCATACAGAGAACAAGTCCTCTGCTTCCTCTCTGTTTACCGTACTGGTGTGGGATTCAGGTGTGTTTCTTGTGTGTGCTTGTCATTTCACTGGCTGAGCTCGTTTTCGGGAGGAGGGGTGCAGGCTGTATTTTCGAACCCACTGCAGCTCACAGCAAACGCTTACCATGTCTAGATTAAGGAAACGCCGTAAAGTCCAATGCAAAAGATGAGTATGTATCAATCCTTACACTCCATGATCTACTCTATAAAAAAAAAAGTTATATAAAGATGTAATAAATCTGCAAAAAAATTACTGTCCTTCCTGCAACAATTTCTACCAACAAAAGGGTTGAGGATGTAATGGAGTTTAAACATAGTGTTGTGGGTACAGGTAGTGAAATAGGGAGCCCTGGGGCCATTATGTAGGGAGCCCTAGGGGGCCCTGGGGCCATTATGTAGGGAGCCCTATGGGCCCTGGGGCCATTATGTAGGGAGCCCTAGGGGGCCCTGGGGCCATTATGTAGGGAGCCCTGGGGGGCCCTGGGGCCATTATGTAGGGAGCCCTAGGGGGCCCTGGGGCCATTATGTAGGGAGCCCTATGGGCCCTGGGGCCATTATATAGGGAGCCCTGGGGCCATTATGTAGGGAGCGCTAGGGGGCCCTAGGGCCATTATCTAGGGAACCCTATGGGCACTGGGGCCATTATGTAGGGAGCCCTATGGGCACTGGGGCCATTATGTAGGGAGCCCTATGGGCACTGGGGCCATTATGTAGGGAGCCCTATGGGCCCTGGGGCCATTATGTAGGGAGCCCTATGGGCACTGGGGCCATTATGTAGGGAGCAATATGGGCCCTGGGGCCATTATGTAGGGAGCCCTATGGGCCCTGGGGCCATTATGTAGGGAGCCCTAGGGCCATTATGTAGGGAGCCCTATGGGCCCTGGGGCCATTATGTAGGGAGCCTTAGGGCCATTATGTAGGGTGCCCTAGGGGGCCCTGGTGTCATTATGTAGGGAGCCCTATGGGCTCTGGGGCCATTATGTAGGGAGCCCTAGGGCCATTATGTAGGGTGCCCTAGGGGGCCCTGGGGTCATTATGTAGGGAGCCCTATGGGCACTGGGGCCATTATGTAGGGAGCCCTATGGGCACTGGGGCCATTATGTAGGGAGCCCTGGGACCATTATGTAGGGAGCCCTAGGGGGCCCTGGGGCCATTATGTAGGGAGCCCTAGGGGGCCCTGGGGCCATTATGTAGGGAGCCCTAGGGGGCCCTGGGGCCATTATGTAGGGAGCCCTATGGGCCCTGGGGCCATTATGTAGGGAGCCCTATGGGCCCTGGGGCCATTATGTAGGGAGCCCTAGGGGCCCTGGGGCCATTATGTAGGGAGCCCTAGGGGCCCTGGGGCCATTATGTAGGGAGCCCTATTGGCACTGGGGCCATTATGTAGGGGGCCCTATGGGCACTGGGGCCACTATGTAGGGAGCCCTGGGGGGCCCTGGGGCCATTATGTAGGGAGCCCTAGGGGGCCCTGGGACCATTATGTAGGGAGCCCTATGGGCCCTGGGACCATTATGTAGGGAGCCCTAGGGGCCCTGGGGCCATTATGTAGGGAACCCTATGGGCCCTGGGGCCATTATGTAGGGAGCCCTATGGGCCCTGGGGCCATTATGTAGGGAGCCCTAGGGGGCCCTGGGGCCATTATGTAGGGAGCCCTGGGGCCATTATGTAGGGAGCCATATGGGCCCTGGGGCCATTATGTAGAGTGCCCTATGGGCCCTGGGGCCATTATGTAGGGAGCCCTAGGGGGCCCTGGGGCCATTATGTAGGGAGCCCTATGGGTCCTGGGGCCATTATGTAGGGAGCCCTAGGGGGCCCTGGGGCCATTATGTAGGCAGCCCTATGGGCCCTGGGGCCATTATGTAGGGAGCCCTATGGGCCCTGGGGCCATTATGTAGGGAGCCCTATGGGGCCCTGGAGACATTATGTAGGGCGCCCTAGGGGGCCCTGGGGCCATTATGTAGGGAGCCCTAGGGGGCCCTGGGGCCATTATGTAGGGAGCCCTATGGGGCCCTGGGGACATTATGTAGGGAGCCCTATGGGTCCTGGGGCCATTATGTAGGGAGCCCTAGGGGGCCCTGGGGCCATTATGTAGGGAGCCCTATGGGCCCTGGGGCCATTATGTAGGGAGCCCTATGGGCCCTGGGGCCATTATGTAGGGAGCCCTAGGGGGCCCTGGGGCCATTATGTAGGGAGCCCTATGGGCCCTGGGGCCATTATGTAGGGAGCCCTAGGGGGCCCTGGGGCCATTATGTAGGGAGCCCTGGGGGGCCCTGGGGCCATTATGTAGGGAGCCCTAGGGGGCCCTGGGGCCATTATGTAGGGAGCCCTATGGGCCCTGGGGCCATTATATAGGGAGCCCTGGGGCCATTATGTAGGGAGCGCTAGGGGGCCCTAGGGCCATTATCTAGGGAACCCTATGGGCACTGGGGCCATTATGTAGGGAGCCCTATGGGCACTGGGGCCATTATGTAGGGAGCCCTATGGGCACTGGGGCCATTATGTAGGGAGCCCTATGGGCCCTGGGGCCATTATGTAGGGAGCCCTATGGGCACTGGGGCCATTATGTAGGGAGCAATATGGGCCCTGGGGCCATTATGTAGGGAGCCCTATGGGCCCTGGGGCCATTATGTAGGGAGCCCTAGGGCCATTATGTAGGGAGCCCTATGGGCCCTGGGGCCATTATGTAGGGAGCCTTAGGGCCATTATGTAGGGTGCCCTAGGGGGCCCTGGTGTCATTATGTAGGGAGCCCTATGGGCTCTGGGGCCATTATGTAGGGAGCCCTAGGGCCATTATGTAGGGTGCCCTAGGGGGCCCTGGGGTCATTATGTAGGGAGCCCTATGGGCACTGGGGCCATTATGTAGGGAGCCCTATGGGCACTGGGGCCATTATGTAGGGAGCCCTGGGACCATTATGTAGGGAGCCCTAGGGGGCCCTGGGGCCATTATGTAGGGAGCCCTAGGGGGCCCTGGGGCCATTATGTAGGGAGCCCTAGGGGGCCCTGGGGCCATTATGTAGGGAGCCCTATGGGCCCTGGGGCCATTATGTAGGGAGCCCTATGGGCCCTGGGGCCATTATGTAGGGAGCCCTAGGGGCCCTGGGGCCATTATGTAGGGAGCCCTAGGGGCCCTGGGGCCATTATGTAGGGAGCCCTATTGGCACTGGGGCCATTATGTAGGGAGCCCTATGGGCACTGGGGCCATTATGTAGGGAGCCCTGGGGGGCCCTGGGGCCATTATGTAGGGAGCCCTAGGGGGCCCTGGGACCATTATGTAGGGAGCCCTATGGGCCCTGGGACCATTATGTAGGGAGCCCTAGGGGCCCTGGGGCCATTATGTAGGGAGCCCTATGGGCCCTGGGGCCATTATGTAGGGAGTCCTATGGGCCCTGGGGCCATTATGTAGGGAGCCCTAGGGGGCCCTGGGGCCATTATGTAGGGAGCCCTGGGGCCATTATGTAGGGAGCCATATGGGCCCTGGGGCCATTATGTAGAGTGCCCTATGGGCCCTGGGGCCATTATGTAGGGAGCCCTAGGGGGCCCTGGGGCCATTATGTAGGGAGCCCTATGGGTCCTGGGGCCATTATGTAGGGAGCCCTAGGGGGCCCTGGGGCCATTATGTAGGCAGCCCTATGGGCCCTGGGGCCATTATGTAGGGAGCCCTATGGGCCCTGGGGCCATTATGTAGGGAGCCCTATGGGGCCCTGGAGACATTATGTAGGGCGCCCTAGGGGGCCCTGGGGCCATTATGTAGGGAGCCCTAGGGGGCCCTGGGGACATTATGTAGGGAGCCCTATGGGGCCCTGGGGACATTATGTAGGGAGCCCTATGGGTCCTGGGGCCATTATGTAGGGAGCCCTAGGGGGCCCTGGGGCCATTATGTAGGGAGCCCTATGGGCCCTGGGGCCATTATGTAGGGAGCCCTATGGGCCCTGGGGCCATTATGTAGGGAGCCCTAGGGGGCCCTGGGGCCATTATGTAGGGAGCCCTATGGGCCCTGGGGCCATTATGTAGGGAGCCCTAGGGGGCCCTGGGGCCATTATGTAGGGAGCCCTGGGGCCATTATGTAGGGAGCCATATGGGCCCTGGGGCCATTATGTAGAGTGCCCTATGGGCCCTGGGGCCATTATGTAGGGAGCCCTAGGGGGCCCTGGGGCCATTATGTAGGGAGCCCTATGGGTCCTGGGGCCATTATGTAGGGAGCCCTATGGGGCCCTGGGGACATTATGTAGGGAGCCCTATGGGTCCTGGGGCCATTATGTAGGGAGCCCTAGGGGGCCCTGGGGCCATTATGTAGGGAGCCCTATGGGGGCCCTGGGGCCATTATGTAGGGAGCCCTAGGGGGCCCTGGGGCCATTATGTAGGGAGCCCTAGGGGGCCCTGGGGCCATTATGTAGGGAGCCCTATGGGCCCTGGGGCCATTATGTAGGGAGCCCTAGGGGCCCTGGGGCCATTATGTAGGGAGCCCTGGGGGGCCCTGGGGCCATTATGTAGGGAGCCCTAAGGGCCCTGGGGCCATTATGTAGGGAGCCCTATGGGGCCCTGGGGCCATTTGTGACGCAGCCAGTCATTTGTTCTCAGTTCACATGGCAGACACGGAACGCATTGTTTCAAATGCAGTGTGTCTGATACCAGAACAGAATTAATTATTTTCTGTCTCTCCCTCCCTCCCTCCCTCCCTCCCTCCCTCCCTCCCTCCCTCCCTCCCTCCCCCCCCCTCCCTCCCTCCCTCTCCCTCCCTCCCTCCCTCCCTCCCTCCCTCCCCCCCTCTCCCTCCCTCTCCCTCCCTCCCCCTCCCTCCCTCCCTCCCTCTCCCTCCCTCCCTCCCTCCCTCCCTCCCTCCCTCCCTCTCCCTCCCTCCCTCCCTCCCTCCCTCCCTCCCTCCCTCTCTCCCTCTCTCCCTCCCTCCCTCCCTCCCTCCCTCTCCCTCCCTCTCTCCCTCCCTCCCTCCCTCCCTCCCTCCCTCCCTCTCCCTCCCTCCCTCCCTCCCTCCCTCCCTCCCTCTCCCTCCCTCCCTCTCTCCCTCCCTCCCTCCCTCCCTCCCCCTCCCTCCCTCTCTCTCCCTCCCTCCCTCCCCTCCCTCCCTCCCTCCCTCCCTCCCTCTCCCTCCCTCCCTCCCTCCCCCTCCCTCTCCCTCCCTCCCTCCCCCTCCCTCCCTGTGTGCGCGCGTGACAGAATGACATAATAGTAAATTAGACAGGGTTATTCAGTAATCTGAAACTGTCACAAGACATTACATTTGGTGTCATTACAGAAACATGTTAACAAGGGTCATCGATCAGATTCAGGTTACAGTCATAGACTGTGAGTGAGTGAGTGAGTGAGTGAGTGAGTGAGTGAGTGAGTGAGTGAGTGAGTGAGTGAGTGAGTGAGTGAGTGAGTGAGTGAGTGAGTGAGTGAGTGAGTGAGTGAATGAGAGTATTTGTATTCATTAGTATTTATTATGGATCCCCATTAGCTCTTCCTGGGGTCCAGCAAAATTAAGGCAGTTATACAATTTTAAAAACATTAAAATACATTCAGGCCCCTACTCTACTACCACATATCTACAACATAAAATCCATGTGTGTGTGTATAGAGCGTATGTTATTGTGTGTGTGTATGCATCTGTCTATGTCTATCTGTTTTGTATCTGTAAATCTGATTATACTGCTTGCATCAGTTACCTGATGTGGAATAGAGTTCCATGTAGTCATGGCTCTATGTAGTACTGTGCGCCTCCCATAGTCTGTTCTGGACTCGGGGACTGTGAAGAGACCTCTGGTGGCATGTCTTGTGGGTTATGAATGGGAGTCTGAGCTGTATGCCAGTAGTTCAAACAAACAGCTTGATGCATTCAACAGGTCAACACCTCTCACAAACACAAGCAGTGATGAAGTCAATCTCCTCCACTTTGAGCCATATTATGAATGCTAGCTCTCTGTGTACATCCAAGGGCCAGCCGTGCTGCCCTGTTCTTAGCCAACTGCAATTTTCCTGAGTCCCTTTTTGTGGCACCTGACCCCGACTGAACAGTAGTCCAGGTGCAACAAAACTAGGGCCTGTAGGACCTGCCTTGTTGATAGTGCTGTTAAGAAGGCAGAGCAGCACTTTATTATGGACAGACTTCTCCCCATCTTAGCTACTTTTGTATCAAAATGTTTTGACCCTGACAGTTTACAATCCAGGGTTACTCCAAGCAGTTTAGTTAACTCAACTTGGTCAATTTCCACATTATTTATTACAAGATTAAGTTTAGTGAATGATTTGTCCCAAATTCAATGCTTTTAGTTTCAGAAATATTTAGGACTAACTTTTTATTTTATTCCTTGCCACCCACTCTGAAACTAACTGCAGCTCTTTGTTAAGGAGTGCTAGCTAGCTACGTTAGCTTGCTAGGTACATTCAGCTAGAACCTGACAGGAGGGCTAGCTAGCTACGTTAGCTTGCTAGGTACATTCAGCTAGAACCTGACAGGAGGGCTAGCTAGCTACGTTAGCTTGCTAGGTACATTCAGCTAGAACCTGACAGGAGGGCTAGCTAGCTACGTTAGCTTGCTAGGTACATTCAGCTAGATATCTGACAGGAGGGCTAGCTAGATACATTAGCTTACAAGGTACATCAACAGCTTCAGGTTGGTTGTGTTTAAGCTCAACTTAAAGATTTCCACCAAGGACGTTGCCTCTCCGATGAGTGAGCGTTAGTGTGAGTGTCCGTGCCTGCTAGCATGTGCTTTTGTGTGCTAGTTTGCTATCAGGCCAGGTCCCATAGCCCCATCTCTGTCATCTTTAGGATCTGCTGGGAAACACATGGTACTAATAAAGCTCTGATTGTCACACACACACACACACACACACACACACACACACACACACACACACACACACACACACACACACCACGCACACACACACACACACACACACACACACACACACCACACACACCACACACACCACACACACCACACACACCACACACACCACACACACACACCACACACACCACACACACCACACACACCACACACACCACACACACCACACACACCACACACACCACACACACCACACACACCACACACACCACACACACCACACACCACACACCACACACCACACACACCACACACACCACACACACACACCACGCACACCACACACACACACACACACACACACACACACACACACACACACACACACACACACACACACACACACACACACACACCACACACCACACACCACACACCACACACCACGCACACACACACACACCACACACCACGCACACACACACACACACACACACACACACACACACACACACACACACACACACACACACACACACACACACACACACACACACACACACACACACACACACACACACACACACACACACACACACACACACACACACACACACACACACACCTGATTGGATATTGGCAACACTGGTCTTCCTTAGCCAATAAGAAGTGACAGCTGAATCTGGATGTGGATGTGCCTGGGTATTATAGCTTCGTCCCAAATGGCAACCTTTTCCCTTTGTATTGCACTTCAGAGCCCTGGTCAAATGTTTTGCACTATTTACAGAATAGGGTAGCATTTGGGGTGCACAGATTGTGTTTATTAAGCCCTGGGCAGAGGGTTACAGCTAGCTAGGGTTCCTGCTCTTTTCTCTGATAGAAGTTCCCAGGAGAAATCAGGAATACCTTATTTTACAGCATCCCGAAAGCTGGAATCTGTTTTCCTCATCTGCTGTCCAGATGTGGTACTTGGAAATATGTTACGTTTCCCTCCGACTATTAAACTAAACCCATTTCAGAGCTGAAGAGAGAAAACTTCAAATCCACCCACCGTGCTTCCTCATAAATATACACACCATTCATAAATGGTAGGCAGCTGAAGCAAACAATAGATTTGAGAAGTGATATTTTTTGATACTGAGAATCTCACAACTCATTCCACAAAATAGAATAAATATCACTATTGCACCTGATGGTCAATTTATCTAACTTTATCTAACTAAGCTCTATGTCATTTTAAAAAACAAATTGTAGTGTTGGTTGATTGCGATAAATCTGACAGCACTAGGTCTGGTCTCTGCTGTAGCAGCACTAGGTCTGGTCTCTGCTGTAGCAGCACTAGGTCTCTGCTGTAGCAGCACTAGGTCTGGTCTCTGCTGTAGCAGCATTAGGTCTGGTCTCTGCTGTAGCAGCACTAGGTCTCTGCTGTAGCAGCACTAGGTCTGGTCTCTGCTGTAGCAGCACTAGGTCTGGTCTCTGCTGTAGCAGCACTAGGTCTGGTCTCTGCTGTAGCAGCACTAGGTCTGGTCTCTGCTGTAGCAGCATTAGGTCTGGTCTCTGCTGTAGCAGCACTAGGTCTCTGCTGTAGCAGCACTAGGTCTGGTCTCTGCTGTAGCAGCACTAGGTCTGGTCTCTGCTGTAGCAGCACTAGGTCTGGTCTCTGCTGTAGCAGCACTAGGTCTGGTCTCTGCTGTAGCAGCACTAGGTCTCTGCTGTAGCAGCACTAGGTCTGGTCTCTGCTGTAGCAGCACTAGGTCTGGTCTCTGCTGTAGCAGCACTAGGTCTCTGCTGTAGCAGCACTAGGTCTGGTCTCTGCTGTAGCAGCACTAGGTCTGGTCTCTGCTGTAGCAGCACTAGGTCTCTGCTGTAGCAGCACTAGGTCTCTGCTGTAGCAGCACTAGGTCTGGTCTCTGCTGTAGCAGCACTAGGTCTCTGCTGTAGCAGCACTAGGTCTGGTCTCTGCTGTAGCAGCACTAGGTCTGGTCTCTGCTGTAGCAGCACTAGGTCTGGTCTCTGCTGTACTGGGGTTCATGCCTGGGCTTTTGCTATGACTTATGACCTGTACTGCCGTAAAGACTGGTTCTGGTGCTTCAGCAATGTGACATTATGCAGAGTGGGACTATTCTGGCAGCAGGGCTGCTATGGTGTCAGGCGTTCCAATAGAACTGGACAATCACTACCACAATAACCACTGAGATATACATGCATACATGTGTAATCTACAACTCAAACAATACATTATCTGGACTAAAATCAATACCACGAAGTAGAGGAAGGGGAAATTGGGAGTGAGGTGGTTTTTAGCGAGGTGTATATATATATATATATATATTGAGTAGAGGTCCTTACTAGGGCTGTGGCGGTCATGAAATGTTATCAGACAGTTCTTGTCATGCAAAAGACTGCCAGTCTCACGGTAATTGACCGTTAATTAACGTAAACACGTTTAGCATCTCCTGGCCTCCAAGCATCCAATCAGCACACACGCCTCTGATGGGCGCCTTTGGAACATCGACATTTAAAAATGTCTAATATATAAATGTAATACACACCATCACAATAAATCCATGATTTATTTTCAGGCACTTCTAAAGAAACATTATAATATGAAGAAAATGTATTTCAGAAGAACAGAATGAGTTGGCCTACTGTATGTTATCTGGCTGTGCTCTATGCCATAGGCTGTATGTAGGGTTGTTCGTTAAGCTGGCAAGATCCTACTGTATGTTATCTGGCTATGCTCCATGCCATAGGCTGTAGGGTTGTTCGTTAAGCTGACAAGATATGCTTATAAGTCCTGTTCCATTATTTTATATTACATGATTTTATAGTAAGAAGAATATAACTGAACTTAGCTGAATAAAATAGAAAGGATATTTTTCCCATTCCGGAACGATTGCGCATATGAAGTGGCTATGTTGAGCATAAAAATTATAATTTGAAACAGGTCTTATAAGTTAGATTTAGAGTTATTTGGCAACTTTAGTTGTGAATGATACAAACCTTAGAATGTCTTAGAAATCAAAAGATATGTGGGCTGCATGATGCGACTACAGGCTATTGATGATTTGAGAAACGATATAAAAAATAAATAAAATATTTTAAAAAGCTTGCGCTTGGTTCCTTGCCTCAGGACGCTGTTCTCTCATCAAGTGATCATATTTTCACCAATCAGACTATTCCAAATGTAATCTTGTCTTTACTAATATGTAAAATTACACTGAACAAAACTATAAACGCAACATGCAACCATTTTTAAGATTTGAGTGTGTTAAAGTTCATATAAGGAAATCAGTCAACTGAAATAAATTCATTAGGGCCTAATCTATGGATTACACATGACTCGGAATACAGATATGCATCTGTTGGTCACAGATACCTTTAAAAAAAGTAGGGAAGTGGATCACAAAACCAGTCGGTATCTGGTGTGACCACCATTTGCCTCATGCAGAGTGACACATCTCCTTTGCATAGAGTTGATCAGGCTATTGATTGTGGCCTGTGGAATGTTGTCCCACTCTTCCTCAATGGCTGAGCGAAGTTACTGGATATTGGTGGGAACTGGAACACGCTGTCGTACACGTCGATCCAGAGCATCCCAAACATGCTCAATGCGTGACATGTCTGGTGAGTATGCAGGCCATGGAAGAACTGGGACATTTTCAGCTTCCAGGAATTGTGTACAGATCCTTTCGACATGGGGCCGTGCATTATCATGCTGAAACATGAGATGATGGCGGCAGATGAATGGCAAGACAATGGGCCTCAGGATCTCTGTGCATTCAAATTGCCATTGACAAAATGCAATTGTATTTGTTGTCCGTAGCTTATGCCTGCCCATACCATAACCCCACCGCCACCAGGGGGCACTCTGTTACATTTACATTTACGTCATTTAGCAGACGCTCTTATCCAGAGCGACTTACAAATAGGTGCATTCACCTTATAGCCAGTGGGATAACCACTTTACTAAGTTTTTTTTTTTTTTTTAAGGGGGGGGGTAAGGGGGGGGGGGGGGGGAGTAGAAGGATACTAATATAATATATAATATGCCATTTAGCAGACGCTTTTATCCAAAGCGACTTACAGTCATGCGTGCATACATTTTTGTGTATGGGTGGTCCCGGGGATCGAACCCACTACCTTGGCATTACTAGCGCCGTGCTCTACCAGCTGAGCTACAGATTACTTTATCCTATCTGTTCACAACGTTGACATCAGCAAACCGCTCACCCACACAACAACATACACATGGTCTGCGCTTGTGAGGCCGGTTGGACGTACTGCTAACTTCTCTAAAACGATGTTGGAGCTGGCATATGGTAGAGAAATGAACATTCAATTCTCTGGCAACAGCTCTGGTGGACATTCCTGCAGTCAGCATGCCAATTGCACACTCCCTCAAAACTTGAGACATCTGTGGCATTGTGTTGTGTGACAAAACTGCACATTTTAGAGTGGCCTTTTATTGTCCCAGCACAAGGTGCCACTGTGTAATGATCATGCTGTTTAATAATCTTATTGATATGTCACCTGTCAGGTGGATGGATTATCTTGGCAAAGGGGAAATGCTCACTAAGAGGGATGTAAAAAAAATGGTGCACTAAATTTGAGCGAAATATGTTTTTTGTGTGTATGGAACTTTTATTTCAGCTCATGAAACATGGGACCAACACTTTACATGTTGTGTTTATATTTTTGTCCAGTATAATTTCGATTTAGAAATTATACTATCAATGGGCAGGAACAGGGTAGGGGAAAAAATATGTTATCTGTATGCACTCGAATAGTGAATGGAGGCCACCTTCCCGCCAGTTCGTTTCAATCATGTTGGGTAGGCTAGTCCGGTTATTTTGTTGCGCAACAGGTGATATTCCGTCTAAACTCTGTATGCCATGGGCTCTCCAACCCTGTTCCTGCAGCTACCCAGTGGTTAATTTGGGAAACCAAGTGAAATCTGTTTGGAAACATCAATAGTAACATGTTTTCACAAGGACACATATTTCATTCAACAGTTGACAGCACATCTCTCTGCGTGCTGGAGAAAGGAATGAAGGAGAGAGGGGAGGAGATGGAAACGCACGGTGGTGAGATATTCTGTAGCTAAAAGGTCATGTGTCAGCCTATTAATTATGAAAATATAAACAATGCCCTATTACTAGGCTATTCAAAGTTAAATACAAATGCCCTGTAATTGTAGGATTACTCTGAATGTGTTTCATTTAGGATAGACCAATTATATACCAAAGACATCTTAAATCAGTATATTTATTATATTATATTATATTATATTATATTTATTATATTATATTATATTTGGTATATATATTTATATATTTTTAAATGTTTTTCTGATGTGTGTAATATGTGGTAGGCTACGGATTGACTAGCTACAGAGGACCATGTGTAATATGTGGTAGGCTATGGATTGACTAGCTACAGAGGACCATGTGTAATATGTGGTAGGCTATGGATTGACTAGCTACAGAGGACCATGTGTAATATGTGGTAGGCTATGGATTGACTAGCTACAGAGGACCATGTGTAATATGTGGTAGGCTATGGATTGACTAGCTACAGAGGACCATGTGTAATATGTGGTAGGCTATGGATTGACTAGCTACAGAGGACCATGTGTAATATGTGGTAGGCTATGGATTGACTAGCTACAGAGGACCATGTGTAATATGGCTATGGATTGACTAGCTACAGAGGACCATGTGTAATATGTGGTAGGCTATGGATTGACTAGCTACAGAGGACCATGTGTAATATGTGGTAGGCTATGGATTGACTAGCTACAGAGGACCATGTGTAATATGGCTACGGATTGTATAAAGGCACAATCATTATTTACATTTTAGTCATTTAGCAGACGCTCAGTTAGTATTACAGTTAGTGTTTATTTATTTAGTTAGTAACTATGTTAATTCAATTGTTGTTGTTGTTTATTTTTTTTGGGGGGGGGGGGGCTTGGGCTCATTTATAGTCCTATAACTATACATAAGCTGTAATATGTAGGGGTTTTGAATTAATCATCACCTTAAAAAGCACTGGCCATTTCTTTGTGACAGGCTTTGAAAGAACATCCACAACAACCAAGTTTTCCAATCAATCTGTTGTTGAACTTATTTTTTCAAATTGATCAATCACAGTGAAGTGAGTTTTAAAGCACAATACTGTTTTGATAATAAGTGTTTGATGTGATTTTCGACTGCATTGATGTCAGAGTGGTTAGAGGGACAATATAGCCCTGAGTACCAGGCCATTAGGACCTGATGGTTAGAGGGACAATAGAGCCCTGAGTACCAGGCCATTAGGACCTGATGGTTAGAGGGACAATAGAGCCCTGAGTACCAGGCCATTAGGACCTGATGGTTAGAGGGACAATAGAGCCCTGAGTACCAGGCCATTAGGACCTGATGGTTAGAGGGCCAATAGAGCCCTGAGTACCAGGCCATTAGGACCTGATGGTTAGAGGGACAATAGAGCCCTGAGTACCAGGCCATTAGGACCTGATGGTTAGAGGGACAATAGAGCCCTGAGTACCAGGCCATTAGGACCTGATGGTTAGAGGGCCAATAGAGCCCTGAGTACCAGGCCATTAGGACCTGATGGTTAGAGGGACAATAGAGCCCTGAGTACCAGGCCATTAGGACCTGATGATCATTTGCAAGTTGGGTTCTACCAAAGCATGTCCAGAGTGCATAAGAGGAGATCACCGTGACTCAACGGTCACATGGAATTTTACTGCGGACATGACTGATGACTGCCGGTGTGGCGGTAATACGGTCACGACAACATCCCTAGTCCTTACCCCAGGTTCTTGACCACAGTCTTACAGGGATACTGTGTTACGTTATTATGGGATGTTAAGGGTAAGGATGATGACAGTGTTCAGCAGGCTCATCATGGTGTCTCTGTTCCTACGTGGTCCTAATCTTAACCTACCCAGTACCCGTATCTAACATATAGTGTATGTTGTGAAGGTGGTCGAGGTTCTTACCCAATACGATGACGACAGTCTTCAGCAGGCTCATCATGGTGTCTCTGTTCCTACGTGGTCCGGAGCTGTGTCTGCTCATCCTCATGGTCCTCTGCCTCACGTACATAAAGATGTGAGCGTACAGCACCACCATGACCAGGAAGGTGACCAGGTTGAACACGGCCCAGAACACCAGGTAGGAGTTACAGTAGAGCGGCGCCATGCTAGAACACGTGCTGATGTCACAGATACAGTTCCACCCCACCGACGGGATGGCTCCCATGACGATAGACATGGTCCAGATGACTACTATCACCACGAAGACACGCCGGTTGGACATGCGCGTGTGCAGCTGCATGCGGAACACGGTGATGTGGCGCTCGATGGCGATGGCGAGGAGGTTACACACGGACGCCGTGAGGGACGTGTCGATGAGACCCTGTCGGAGCAGCCACGTGGAGACCGTGAGGCGCCGCGTGTTCGGTCCCGTGTTGAACATCAGGTAGAAGTACGCCAGGCCGGCTAAGAAGTCAGCGGCGGCCAAGTTGGCCATCAGATAGTAAATGGGGAAGTGGAAGCGGCGGTTGACGTAGATGGCCACCATGACCAGCAGGTTAGCCAGCATGATGAAGATGCATACTGTGATGCCCAGCCCCATCACCAGCTTACTGACGGTATTCCACTCTGTAGCCAGGTACTTTCCACTGCGGTTGTAGAAGAAGGCAATGGTCTCATTGTAGTAGCACTGTTCCTCTTCCATCATGGAGGCTTCCTATGGGGGGGTCTAGAGGAGAGGAGACAGGAGTTAGAGGGAGTCAGTAGGGTTGTTAGGGGGTCTGGAGGAGAGGAGACAGGGGATAGAGGGAGTCAGTAGGGTTGTTAGGGGGTCTGGAGGAGAGGAGACGGGGGATAGAGGGAGTCAGTAGGGTTGTTAGGTAGACAGGGTTAGTAGTAATACCAACCCAGGGCCCCTGACCTCCAAGGGGCCCCGAATTGATTTTAATAGGCATTCTCACTCCGATATCATGTTAGCATGGTATAAGTCATAGCAAGGGGTCTGAATACTTATGTAAATAAGGTATTCGTGTTTTCAATTTTTTATACATTTGCAAAAATTACTAAAAACCTGTTTTTGCTTTGTCATTATGGGGTGATTAATGAGGATGTCTTTAAAAAAAATCTATTTTAGAATAAGGCTGTAATGTAACAAAATATGGAAAAAGGTAAGGGGTCTGAATACTTTCCGAATGCCCTGTAAATAAAATACAGGGAAACCACAGTTCAAACGGCTCTCGTAGGAAGTAATGACGCGCACCATATGCCTCGTTTCCTTAAACTAGTCACAAATGTCGCCAGTAAAAGCCTTGGGTGGCGAGTTGATACAATTCCAAGTCTGGAAGGTTAAAACCACCCCTCAGACTGAGGAAGATGTAAAACTTTTCTTTTTATTCTATGAGTTTTATTTGCCCAAATAAAGTCTGTTATGACCAAGTATACTTTTTAAAGAATGTCTTCGGTATTACCAAGAATAAATATAAAAACTTTGGGAGTCATGCCATTCTGAAGAGGTTTATTTTACCAGTAATATTTATGGGATGACTCCATTTAATTAGATCTGCTTTCATGTTGTTGAGTAAATGGGATAAAGTTATCTTTATATATTTGTTGTCACTTATTAAACTAAGTATTTGATATGTGTTGTGGCCCACTTAAAGGATTGATAATGTAGATAATGACTTATTATTTATATATTTCCTATTGACATTATTTCTGTTTTTTCCACATTCATTTTATATCCTGAGATTTTAGAGTTTTCTGAAAATATTTATAGCAAGGCGGACATTGGGTTTTCAGTATTGGTCAGGTATATCAGGAGATCATCTGCAAATAAGTTTATAAGTTGATATTCATGATTACCAATGCTGATAGCTGTTACGTTTGGGGCAAGGGGACATCCCTGTCTTGTGCCCCCTTTCTAAAGCAATTTAATCAGATAATTTATTATTGGTGTATATTTTTGCTTCAGGACATTTATATAAATATTTTTATTACATTTATTATTTCAGTTGGAAAACTGAAAGCTTCCAACATTTTGAATAGAAAAGGCCATTCAAGATGGTTGAAAGCCTTTTCGGATGGTAAATTGCTGAGGTTGGTAGCGGAATACATTGTGACTCCTGTCAGCCACATCTTCAATTTAAGCCTATAAGATGGTGTGTGCCCTCAGACATGGAGGGAGGCGAAGGTCATTCCGCTACCCAAGAATAGCAGAGCACCCTTTAATGTTTCAAACAGCTGACCAATAAGCCTGTTACTGATGCTTAGCAAACTTTTGGGAAAAATTGTATTTGATCAAATACAAAATTATTTTACAAAAAAAATAAAAATAACAACAGACTTTGAGAATGCTTACAGGGAAGGGCACTCAACATGCTCAGCACTGACACAAATGACTGAAAGAAATTGATAGTAAATAATTCATATAATGATACTATGCAATTAGAAAGGTTCAAATGCATGTAAACATCACAGCACAATTGAAAAATATATGGCACATGGAAACCAAACGAGGGTGTTCTATGGTGATCGGTCAGAGAGTGTCTGAGGGGTGGGATTAAAGAGTTTATGTTCAGTAATGTATTATTGTTGTGTGATTGCTGTATAGAAAAGTACCATGTACAGTTGAAGTCGAAAGTTTACATACACTTAGGTTGGAGTCATTAAAACTAGTTTTTCAACCACTCCACAAATGTCTTGTTAACAAACTATAGTTTTGGCAAGTCGGTTAGGACATCTACTTTGTGCATGATACAAGTAATTTTTCCAACAATTGTTTACAGACAGATTATTTAAATTTACGTCATTTAGCAGACGCTCTTATCAAGAGCGACTTACAAATTGGTGCATTCACCTTATAGCCAGTGGGATAACCACTTTACAATATGTATATATATTTATTATTATTTTTATTAATTTTTTGGGGGGGTGGGGTAAGGGGGGGTAGAAGGATTACTTTATCCTATCCCAGGTATTCCTTAAAGAGGTGGGGTTTCAAGTGTCTCCGGAAGGTGGTGAGTGACTCCGCTGTCCTGGCATTGTGAGGGAGCTTGTTCCACCATTGGGGTGCCAGAGCAGCGAACAGTTTTGACTGGGCTTAGCGGGAACTGTGCTTCCGCAGAGGTAGGGGGGCCAGCAGGCCAGAGGTGGATGAACGCAATGCCCTCGTTTGGGTGTAGGGACTGATCAGAGCCTGAAGGTACGGAGGTGCCGTTCCCCTCACAGCTCCGTAAACTTATAATTCATTGTATCACAATTCCAGTGTGTCAGAAGTTTACATACACTAAGTTGAATGTGCCTTTAAACAGCTTGTAAAATTCCAGAACATTATGTCATGGCTTTAGAAGCTTCTGATAGGCTAATTGACATAATTTGAGTCAATTGGAGGTGTACCTGTGGATGTATTTCAAGGCCTACCTTCAAACTCAGTGCCTCTTTGCTTAACATCATGGGAAAATCAAAAGAAATCAGCCAAGACCTCAGAAAAATTATTGTAGACCTCCACAAGTCTGGTTCATCCTTTGGAGCAATTTTCAAATGCCTGAAGGTACCAAGTTCATCTGTACAAACAATAGTACGCAAGTATAAACACCATGGGACCATGCAGCCGTCATACCGCTCAGGAAGGAGACGCGTTCTGTCTCCTAGAGATGAACGTACTTTGGTGCGAAAAGTGCAAATCAATCCCAGAACAACAGCAAAGGACCTTGTGAAGATGCTGGAGGAAACAGGTACAAAAGTATCTATATCCACAGTAAAATGAGTCCTATATCGACATAACTAGAAAGGCCGCTCAGCAAGGAAGAAGCCACTGCTCCAAAACCACCATAAAAAAGCCAGACCACAAAGATAGTACTTTCTGGAGAAATGTCCTCTGGTCTGATTAAACAAAAATAGAACTGTTTGGCCATAATTACCATCGTTATGTTTGGAGGAAAAAGGGGGTGCTTGCAAGCCGAAGAACACCATCCCAACCGTGAAGCACAGGGGTGGCAGCATCATGTTGTGGGGGTGCTTTGCTGCAGGAGGGACTGGTGCACTTCACAAAATAGATGGCATCATGAGGAAGGAAAAGTATGTGGATATATTGAAGCAACATCTCAAGACATCAGTCAGGAAGTTAAAGCTTGGTCGCAAATGGGTCTTCCAAATGGACAATGACCCCGAGCATACTTCCAAAGTTGTGGCAAAATGGCTTAAGGACAACAAAGTCAAAGTATTGGAGTGGCCATCACAAAGCACTGACCTCAATCCTATAGAACATGTGTGGGCAGAACTGAAAGTGCGTGTGCGAGCAAGGAGGCCTACAAACCTGACTCAGTTACACCAGCTCTGTCAGGAGGAATGGGCCAAAATTCACCCAACTTATTGTGGGAAGCTTGTGGAAGGCTACCCGAAACATTTAACCCAAGTTAAACAATTTAAAGGCAATGCTACCAAATACTAATTGAGTGTATGCAAACTTCTGACCCACTGGGAATGTGATGAAAGAAATAAAAGCTGAAATAAATCATTCTCTCTACTATTATTGTCGGGGGTGGGGGGGTGGGTTAATACATTTTTTTTTTTTTACATTGATAGTAAGACGATTTTGGGAGCTGTTCTGTTAGACTTCAGCGTAGCTTTTGATGTCATTGATCATAACCTATTGCTGAAGAACTTAAGTGTAATGGATTTGCATCCTCTGCTTTATTATAGATAGAGAGTTACCTATCTAATAGAACAGAGGGTTTATTGAGAGTTACCTATCTAATAG
Source organism: Coregonus ussuriensis (assembly GCA_031479575.1). NCBI lineage: Eukaryota > Metazoa > Chordata > Actinopteri > Salmoniformes > Salmonidae > Coregonus > Coregonus ussuriensis. The sequence continues at coordinate 56,480,699 of CM062487.1, forward strand.
AACAGAGGGTTTATAGAGAGTTACCTATCTAATAGAACACAGAGGGTTTATTGAGAGTTACCTATCTAATAGAAAAGAGGGTTTATAGAGAGTTACCTATCTAATAGAACACAGAGGGTTTATTGAGAGTTACCTATCTAATAGAACACAGAGGGTTTATTGAGAGTTACCTATCTAATAGAACAGAGGGTTTATTGAGAGTTACCTATCTAATAGAACACAGAGGGTTTTCGTTAATGGAAGCCTCTCTCATGCAAATTCAATTGAGTTTGGTGTACCGCAGGGTAGCCGGCTAGGGCCATTATTGTTTTCTGTGTTTCCACTGACCTTGAATAAAGCCTGTGTGTCTATGTACACTGACAACTCAACAGTATACACGTTGGCTGCAACAGTAAAATAAATAACTGACACCCTTAACATAGAGCTCCAGCCAGTTTTAGAATGGGTAACTAGCAATAAGCTGGTGCTAAATACCTCAAAAACAAAAAGCATAATATTTGGGACAAATCACTCACTCAACGCTAAACCTCATTTAGATCTATTGTTGAATACTGTGTCAATTGAGCAAGTTGAGGAGACTAAACTGATGGGTGTAACCCTAGATAGCAAGCTGCCATGGTCAAATCATTTAGACTCAATGGTTTCTAAAATGGGAAGAGGTCTGTCATGGCGTTGCTCTGCCTTCTTGACATCTCAGTCGACCAGACAGGTCCTACAGACCCTAGTTTTGTTGCACCTGGACTGCTGCCCAGCTGTGTGGTCAAAGAGGGACAGTGTCAGTAACATGCATGTCAATCTCTCCTGGCTCCAAGTTGAGGAGAGATTTACTGCATCACTTTCGGTCTTTGTGCGAGATATTGATGTGTTGAAGGTACCGAACTGTCTGTTCAAGAAGTTGGCACACTGTTCATACACTCATCGGTAACACACAAGACATGCAACCAGAGGTCTCTTCACAGTCCCCAGGTCCAGAACAAAGGCTGGGAAACACACAGTATTAAATAGAACCATGACTACATGGAACTCTCTGCCACCCCAGGTAACCCAAGCTAGCAATAAAACCAGATTCACAAACACCTTACTGCACAAAGGGGACTATGAAGAAACACAGCCATTTTATATATTGTAATTTCCACTGTACTATGTATTAGACCTAGATATTGCGTGTATGTACAGATATGTAGGCTGTGTGACGTTTAAAATGTTTGCATTTCAGTCCTTGACTAATAATGTTCTGTACTATGTATTATGTCATGTTTGATGTGGACCCCAGGAAGAGTAGCTGATGCTTTTGCAGCGGATAATAAATACCAAATCAGAAATCTGTCCATTCCCGATGCTTTTCTCCCTGTCAGAGTTTTACTAGTGTCTAATATTTATTTTGGGGTGATCTCTGTTTTTAGTGATTATTTTTTGTCTGCTGATAATTGCTTCAGGGGTTGTTCAGTCTAAGAAGGCTGTAGGATCAGTCCAACTGTTGTTTAATTCTGATTTATATACATTTTCCTAGAAACGTTTAAAATGGTAATTAGTCACGTTGTTGTTTCTAATTAAAGCATTTTCATCCTTATCTTTTAAAATTATAACTGGTTTGGTGTGTATTTGTTTTGTGAGGTGTTTACCAGGTTTATTTGCCTTCAAGTAGTTTGAGTTTATTAACCTGTAGTTGTTGACTCTCTTCAAAAAGTAAAATATCATATTCCTGCTTAAGTTCAGACATTTAATGTTCTTCTTTACCTTGTACAGATTTTTAATGGGCTTTTTCTAAGATAGTGATTTATGTTTATGTAATGAAAACATGACCGACTGCCTTGATTCGGTCTTATGTTGCAAAATTTGAAATTGTGTTTTTTACATTGGATAAAAGTAGAGACTCAGAACTAGACAATTGTATTTCGTACACTGCAGTTGAGGAACAACGGGAAAGTAATTCTCCGTTGAATGTTGATAAACTTGTAACCCCACAGAAAATGGCCCTTGAATGTTTTGGTACACCTACTGGAGAGCTCTTCTTTGTCTACACCCATTCAGCATCGTTCACACCCTCTTAAGCCTTAGCCCCACCCATCTCTTTAAAGAATCACATGTGAGGCCATGTGGTAAACACACGCTATATCAAATAAAATCTACGTTTATTTGTCACATGCACAGGATACAGAAGGTGTAAACAGTACCGTGAAATAGTTACTTGCATATTTGCATAGTAGCAATATCAAAAACAGAAAGTGTCCAGGTAAAAATATTTTATAAATATTTTATCATTATTAGATGATGCTTACCCGACACAGTTGTCTAAATTAATGGGTCATGTGATGGAAATGCTATAACCAAGCAACATCTAGCTAAGTGGAAGGGTCACTGTTGACTAGACATGTACACATACAATAGACACACCTGGCTAACAATAGACACACCCCCAGACCCACCTGGCCACACCCCCAGACACACCTGGCCACACCCCCAGACACACCTGGCCACACCCCCAGACACACCTGGCTAATTTGATGGTTCATGTAATAATCCGGCCGAAGTGGAGTCTTGTGTTTAGACATGTAGTTAGCTAGGTATCTGTGCCTTTTGTTTAGACATGTAGCTAGCTAGGTAGCTGTGCCTTTTATTTAGACCTGTAGCTAGCTAGGTAGCTGTGCCTTTTGTTTAGACATGTAGCTAGCTAGGTAGCGGTGCCTTTTGTTTAGACATGTAGCTAGCTAGGTAGCTGTGCCTTTTGTTTAGACATGTAGCTAGCTAGGTAGCTGTGCCTTTTTAGGGCTTTCAAACTCCTACTCCTCCCCTAATGTACCAAACGTCTGTGGATTATATTATTGTACACACATTGGAGAATTACTATATTTGTACTATTTTCTACATTGTGGAATAATAGTGAAGATATCAAAACTTTGAAATAACACATATGGGATCAAAGCTGTCATCAAGGCAAAGGATGGCTAGTTTGATTAATCTTTAAAATCAAAAATATATTTTTGAGTGTTGAACACTTTTTGGGTTACTACATGATTCCATATGTGTTATTTCATAGTTTTGATGTATTCACTATTATTCTACAATGTAGGAAATTGTACAAATAAAGAAAAACTCTGGAATGAGTAGGTGTGTCCAAACCTTTGACTGGTTGTGTATATATAGTTAGGTACTGTAGGATAATAGCTCCTGTTAATATGAGCTCCCGAGTGGCGCAGCGGTCTAAGGCACTGCATCTCAGTGCTACTACAGACCCCCTGGTTCGATGAAACATGATCATGCAACCTTACTGTAGAAATTATTGTTGAAAACAAGTATAGGTTGGAACGGATGCTGTTAAAATACAAGTATAATGTTTTATTCTGAATTGGAATAAACTGATTGAAGCAAGATGCTTTTTGAGGTTAACACACTCACACAGATCTGGGTTGCTCATCTACAGCAGGAAGCGTTCTCCTGCCTGGCTGAGAAAGCAGTAGATGTTCTGATCCAGTTTGGCACCACATACCTATGCGAGTCCGGGTTCTCAACTCTGGCATACTTAAAAAACAAGTACAGAAACAGACTCCATGTTGAGCATGACCTCAGGGTTGCACTGTCAAAAACTGAGAACAGAATAGACCTGCTTGTTGAAAACTTAAACCAGCCGCACACCTCTCATTAGGACTGTGTGTGTGTGTGTGTGTGTGTGTGTGTGTGTGTGTGTGTGTGTGTGTGTGTGTGTGTGTGTGTGTGTGTGTGTGTGTGTGTGTGTGTGTGTGTGTGTGTGTGTGTGTGTGTGTGTGTGTGTGTGTTTTCTGGTCTACATCTGTGTGATGTTATCAATCAGTTTATTCCAGTTCAGAATAAAAATGATTTATTGTATTTTAACAGCAACAGTTCCAACCTAGATAGATATGTAAGAGTGTTTTTAATGGGGAAAAATAAACATGAATAGCTATTTATATGGGTATTTCATTTCATTGTTATTTGTCTATATTGCATTTGTTTTAGGCATAAGGGCAATAAAATGTACCGATATTTACTATAGTTGCATGTTTTCATAAGCTTGGGTCCCAGGAAAACACAGAATTTCTCCTTTGGGTCCCATGCTGAAAAACCTTAAGGACCCATGGCCTAACGTTATATCCTAATTTGACTTCTGTGCAGGTCATGTTGTTATTCATATTACCGTCACAATATATAAAATAAAATCTAAGTTTATTCTCCCCACTGAGAGCTTGCCCCTCCCTCCACGCGTCTTATTTGTCTGAGCCTCCTCCCTCCCTCCCTCCGTAGCGCTGAGTTCAAGGTAGCTGGGGGAGAGAGTTAAAAGAGGAGAGAGTGGAAGTGAAAGAGGAACCAGAATGTATTTTTTTTAAGAAAGGGCGATACTTGGAACAAGTTTCATTTTCAAACAAATACATGTAAATATATGAATAGCACACGTATGAAATATGGATAAGTAATACGTGTAAATATATTTACACGTTAAAAATAATCATCTTAAAACATATTTAAAAACGCCAAAATCAAATATGTGAGGAATACATCCTTATTAAATATATGCACATATGAGTAGTAAATGTATTTAGATATATTCATTTCAAATATTAGATCTATGTATTTGAAATATATATGTGTACTAAACATTAGGATCAAAGAAGGATTTTTAAGCCTTGAGAAAATGGAGACATGGATTGTGTATGTGTGCCATTCAGAGGGTGAATGGGCAAGACAAAATATTTAAGTGCCTTTGAACAGGATATGGTTGTATTGCCAGGCTCAGCGGTATGAGTTTGTCAAGAACTGCAACGCTGCTGGGTTTTTCCCACTGAACAGTTTCCTGTGAATCAAGAAGGGTACACAACCCAAAGGACATCCAGCCAACTTGACACAACTGTGGGAAGCAATGGAGTCGACATTAATGTTTTGGTACACCTACTGGAGAGCTCTTCTTTGTTTACACCCCTTCAGCATCGTTCACACCCTCTTAAGCCTTAGCCCCACCCATCTCTTTAAGGATTCACATGTGAGGCCATGTGCTAAACAGAGTGAGTACGGTAGTGTACTAAACAACCAAAGATTTCCAGACTAAAGGCTGGTTTATACTACGTCTATCGACATGTCTGTAGACAGTTGTCGCAGTAACATGAACATTCTATTGTCGTCCGACATCAAACATGTCGTTATGAAAAAGTATAAAGACAAAAACTACAGGCTGCATGACATCATCAGCCTGGTGGTCCAAAATAGCATAACTGGTGTATTTTAACACCAATAACCCTACCCATAAACACACTAAATGAATTTAGTATATGTCAATCTAGCAAAACAGGCATCTAAAAGCAACTTTCTAAACAATGTTTTGGTTCGTTTCTAGCTTGTTAGCTAGCTAGCTAACGTTAAGTTAGCCGGCTAGCCAGTTCAAATAATGACCATATCATGCAGCTGACAACGTCTTAACTTTAGCTAATTTGTATTCGTTATTAAAGGAAAATAAACTCACAACAAGATCATTATTTACAAGTTAATGGCGAGCAAATTACAGAAAATAGCTTACGGTTGTGAGTGTGACGAAATAAAAGCAGGAGAATTTTTGAATTTAGACAATGTCTCAGTATGGGTTGTGAGTGGGTGTGTGCTTCGAGGTTTACCAGATCTTTTTTCGGCAGTTTTCTTGAAGATCATGAATAGCTATTTATTTCAAATGGTTATTTTATTTAATTGTTATTTGTCTATATTGCATTTGTTTTAGGGCAATAAAATGTACAGATATTTACATATACAGTGAGGGAAAAAAGTATTTGATCCCCTGCTGATTTTGTACGTTTGCCCACTGACAAAGACATGATCAGTCTATAATTTTAATGGTAGGTTTATTTGAACAGTGAGAGACAGAATAACAACAACAAAACCCAGAAAAACACATGTCAAAAATGTTATAAATTGATTTGCATTTTAATGAGGGAAATAAGTATTTGACCCCTCTGCAAAACCTGACTTAGTACTTGGTGGCAAAACCCAATCACAGAGGTCAGACGTTTGTTGTAGTTGCCCACCAGGTTTGCACACATCTCAGGAGGGATTTTGTCCCACTCCTCTTTGCAGATCTTCTCCAAGTTATTAAGGTTTCGAGGTTGACGTATGGCAACTCGAACCTTCAGCTCCCTCCACAGATTTTCTATGGGATTAAGGTCTGGAGGCTGGCTAGGCCACTCCAGGACCTTAATGTGCTTCTTCTTGAGCCACTCCTTTGTTGCCTTGGCCGTGTGTTTTGGGTCATTGTCATGCTGGAATATCCATCCACGACCCATTTTCAATGCCCTGGCTGAGGGAAGGAGGTTCTCACCCAAGATTTGACGGTATATGGCCCCGTCCATCGTCCCTTTGATGTGATGAAGTTGTCCTGTCCCCTTAGCAGAAAAACACCCCCAAAGCATAATGTTTCCACCTCCCAGAGTGGAAAGAACCTTGGCGTTACCCTGGACAACACCCTGGCGTTCTCCACTAACATCAAAGCGGTGACCCGATCCTGCAGGTTCATGCTCTACAACATTCGCAGAGTACGACCCTACCTTACACAGAAAGCAGCACAGGTCCTAATCCAGGCACTTGTCATCTCCCGTCTGGATTACTGCAACTCGCTGTTGGCTGGGCTCCCTGCCTGTGCCATTAAACCCCTACAACTTATCTAGAACGCTGCAGCCCGTCTGGTGTTCAACCTTCCCAAGTTCTCTCATGTCACCCTGCTCCTCCGCACACTCCACTGGCTTCCAGTTGAGGCTCGCATCTACTACAAGACCAGGGTGGCAGCATCATGCTGTGAGGGTGCTTTGCTGCAGGAGGGACTGGTGCACTTCACAAAATAGATGGCATCATGAGGAAGGAAAATTATGTGGATATATTAAAGCAACATCTCAAGACATCAGTCAGGAAGTTAAAGCTTGGTCGCAAATAGCTCTTCCAAATGGACAATGACCCCAAGAATACTTCCAAAGTTGTGGCAAAATGGCTTAAGGACAACAAAGTCAAGGTATTGGAGTGGCCATCACAAAGCCCTGACCTCAATCATATAGAAAATGTGTGGGCAGAACTGAAAAAGTGTTTGCGAGCAAGGAGGCCTTGACTCAGTTAAACCAGCTCTGTCAGGAGGAATGGGCCAAAATTCACCCAACTTATTGTGGGAAGCTTGTGGAAGGCTAGCCGAAATGTTTGACCCAAGTTAAACAATTTAAAGGCAATGCTACCAAATACTAACTGAGTGTATGTAAACTTCTGACCCACTGGGAATGTGATGAAAGAAATAAAAGCTTAAATAAATATTTCTCTCTACTATTATTCTGACATTTCACATTCTTAAAATAAAGTGGTGATGCTAACTGACCTAAGATTAAATGTCAGGAATTGTGAAAAAACAGAGTTTAAATGTATTTGGCTAAGGTGAATGTAAACTTCCGACTTCAACTGTGGTCCTCTGTAGCTCAGCTGGTAGAGCACGGCGCTTGTAACGCCAAGGTAGTGGGTTCAATCCCCAGGACCACCCATACACAAAAATGTATGCACGCACGACTGTAAGTCGCTTTGGATAAAAGCGTCTGCTAAATGGCATATTATTATTATTATTTATAACTGTATGGCGGAGACTCAATCAAGCAAGTCGTTTAAAAAGTGTTGATAGGGGACAGAATGCAGTCGGACCATCATATAATTGGCATATACATTACTCTTACTAATTCCATGTGGGCGAGGATATTGGACATTTTATCAAAGCCTATTGGATGATAACTTGTTTTTAACTAGGATAGAGGAATTTTTAACTGTTTTTTTCCAACATAACATAGGTACAGCAAATCTCCTTATAGTATGGGACACTTTTAAATGTGCCTTTAGAGGCCATGCAATTCAGTACTCATCTCAAAAACAAAAGCAATTTAGGTCAAAACAGTCCATACTAACAAAGGAAATAGAAGGTCTTACAGAACAGATAGATAGCAATAAATTCTGTAACATAGAGGCTCAGAATAAATTAGAGGAAAAACAAAAAGAAATGGAGAAACTTATTCAAGAAAGATCAAGTGTAATATATTATAAAAAATAAAGCAAACTGGATGGAATATGGAGAAAAATGCACCAAATTGTTTTTTAATCTTCAACATAGAAATGTTACCAAAATGAATTTACTGAAACTGGTTACAAATGACAGTCACCCATGTTTCACCAAATGATATTTTGAAGGAGGAAGCAAAGTACTTTAAGCATATGTTTTCGTTTCAGTCGCCTCCATCTCCTCTAACTGAAGCTATTTTATTTATTTATTGATTATTTAAAATTAACAGCCATACAGAAAGACTCATGTGAAGGTGAAATTACAGAGGAGGAACTTCTGGATGCAATTAAAGACTTTAAGTCCGGGAAAACTCCAGGGTTGAATGGCTTACCAGTTGAGGTATACCAAACCTTTTTTGATATACTCAGAGGACCATTATTAGCATGTTTTAACCACTCCTATGTAAATGGTAGATTATCACACTCAAGAAGAAGGTCTGATTTCCTTATTACTGAAACAGGATACAAGTGGGAAATATAAAGAAAATTGGCGGCCCCTTACACTTCAGTGTTGTGATGCAAAAATTCTAGCAAAATGTATAGCGCATAGAATTAAAAAAGTATTGTCGGACATTATTAATTCTAATCAGACAGGTTTTTTACATGGACGATACATTGGAGATAATATAAGGCAAGTACTGGAAACAATAGAACACTATGAAAAGTCTGGGAAACCAGGCCTGCTATTCATAGCAGACTTTGAAAAGGCATTTGATAAAGTACGACTGGAGTTGATATATAAATGCCTGGAGCATTTCAATTTTGGAGAATCTGTTATAAAATGGATTAAAATCATGTATAGCAACCCTAGGTGTAAAATATTAAAATTGTTATTTCTCCGAAAGTTTTAAACTGTCAAGAGGAGTGAAACAAGGTTGTCCACTATCGGCATATCTATTTATTATGGCCATCGAAATGTTAGCTATTAAAATCAGATCCAACAATAATATCAAGAGATTAGAAATCTGGGGCTTAAAAACAAAGGTGTCATTGTATACTGATGATTAATGTTTTCTTTTAAATCCACAACTTGAATCCCTCCACAGCCTCATAGAAATTCTAGATACATTTTCTAACCTCTCTGGATTACAACCAAATGAAGATACATTTACTATATTATGTATTGGATCACAAAAAAATATTTTTTTTACATGACCATGTAGTTTACCAATAAACTGGTCTAATGGTGATGTGGATATACTCGGAATACATATCCCAAAATAAATAAATGATCTCACGCCAATAACGTTTAACAGAAAGTTAGCAAAAATAGATAAGATCTTGCTACCATGGAAAGGTAAATACCTCTCTATTTGTGGGAAAATCACCCTGATTAACTTTTTAGTATTGTCCCAGTTTACCTATTTGGTTATGGTCTTGCCTACACCTAGCGAACTGTTTTTTAAAATTATATAAGAAAAAACATTTCATTTTATTTGGAACGGCAAGCCGAGACAAAATTAATGAATAGGAATTCGGAGGATAGAAAATATTCAATATTAAAGCATTAGACCTATCACTAAAAGCTTCAGTCATACAAAAGTTATACTTAAATCCGAACTGGTTCAAATTAGTAAGATTGTCTCACCCCATGTTCAAGAATGGCCTTTTTCCCTTTATTCAGATTACAACCTCTCACTTTCAGTTATTTGAAACAATTTCAATTTACTCCTCCAGAAACGACAGAACAAATAATGCAACAAATATTGTGGTTAAACTCAAATATACTAATTGATTAAAAAAAACATTATTTTTTGAAAATATGTTTAAAAAAGGTATAATCTTCATAAATTATAAAATAGGTAGGACTGGTGGAGTTATGTCGCAGATGCAGCTAACAAAAACATTTGGAAATGTCTGCTCTACCCAAAATTACAACCAAATAATTGCAGCATTACCACAAAAATGGAAGAGGAAAGTGGAAGGGGGAGAAAGTAAGGAACTTGTATGTCGGCCCTGCATTAAAGACCATCATTGGTTAAAGAAAATTGTGATAAATAAAAAAGTATACCAGTTTCATTTAAGGACCAAAGGATTGACAGCCGTCCCATATAGATTGCAAAATAGTTGGGAAGAGATTTTTGACGTACCGATCCCATAGCATAGTGTTTATGAACTGATATGCAAAACGACGCGAGATTCAAAACTTATAATATTTTATTTTGTATACAAATTAATATACAAAATTCTTGCTACCAATACAATGTTATTTATATGGGGGATACAATCTTCCCAGCTCTGCAGATTTTGCTGCGAAGAGACAGAATCATTAGATCATTTGTTTTGGTACTGTCCATTTGTAACTTGTTGTTGGTTACAGGTCCAGGAATAGCTGAAGGATTGCAATATTTACCTAGAGCTAACCCTGCAGATAGCACTACTGGGTGATCTGAAAAGTCAATTGATCAATAATATAATAATACTTTTAGCAAAATTATTTATTTTCAATTTACAATCTGTAGAAAAAATGAGAATAGAAGGGTTCAGAACTTTTGTGAAAGATTACAGTACAGTTGAAAAATATATGGTTAATAGAAATCCAATATGGATGGTGTTAAGAGATAGATGGGAGGTGTTGAATGGAGCTGAAGGATGGGACTAATAACAACTAACAACAACTAATAACAACAGGATAACTAATGTAAAGCATACTGTGTCCATAATAAGTATATAGGTTATAGGGTGAGAGCTTTTGTGAAAGAGCACAGTTAGAAAGATACGGCATATAGTAGCAAACCGGATGGACATCGTGACAATTATTGGAGTGGTTGAGGGTAGAGGAAGTTCAGGAGGTCATGGGCGGCGCACAATTGGCCCAGCGTCGTCCAGGGTTGGGGAGGGAATGGCCGGCAGGGATGTAGCTCAGTTGATAGGGCATGGCGTTTGCAACGCCAGGGTTGTGGGTTCGATTCCCACGGGGGGCCAGTATAAAAAAATATATATATGTGTTCACTAACTGTAAGTCGCTCTGGATAAGAGCGTCTGCTAAATGACTGAAATGTAAATGTAATCTGAAGAGATTTCACCCCATGCTTACTGAAGCACCTCCCACAAGTTGGATTGACTTGATGGGTACGTCTTACGGTCAAGCTGCTCCCACAACAGCTCAATAGGGTTGAGATCCGGTGACTGTGCTGGCCACTCCATTATAGACAGAATACCAGCTGACTGATTCTTCCCTAAATAGTTATTGCATAATTTGGAGCTGCGCTTTGGGTCATTGTCCTGTTCTAGGAGGAATTGGCTCCAATCAAGCGCCTGTCCACAGGGTATGGCATGGCGTTGCAAAATGGAGTGATAGCCTTCCTTCTTCAAGATCCCTTTTACCCTGTACAAATCTCCCACTTTACCACCACCAAAGCACCCCCAGACCATCACATTGCCTCCACCATGCTTGACAGATGGCATCAAGCACTCCTCCAGCATCTTTTCATTTGGTCTGCGTCTGTCCATAACACTTTTTTCCAATCTTCCTCTGTCCAGTGTCTGTGTTCTTTTGCCCATCTTAATCTTTTCTTTTTATTGGCCAGTCTGAGATATGGCTTTTTCTTTGCAACTCTGCCTAGAAGGTCAGCATCCCAGAGTCACCTCTTCACTGTTGACGTTGAGAAGGGTGTTTTGTGGGTACTATTTCATGAAGCTGCCAGTTGAGGACCTGTGAGGCGTCTGCTTCTCAAACTAGACACTAATGTATTTGTCCTCTTGCTCAGTTGTGCACCGAGGCCTCCCACTCCTCTTTCTATTCTGGTTTGAGCCAGTTTGCGCTGTTCTGTGAGGGGAGTAGTACACAGCGTTGTACGAGATCTTCAGTTTCTTGGCAATTTCTCACATGGAATAGCCTTCATTTCTCAGAACAAGAATAGACTGACGAGTTTGAGAAGAAAGTTCTTTGTTTCTGGCCATTTTGATTCTGTAAATCAAATCCACTATTGCTGATGCTCCAGATACTTAACTAGTCTCAAGAAGGCCAGTTTTATTACTTCTTTAATCAGCAAAACACAGGGCCTCTGTCCGCCTATGTAGGTATTCCATTCAAAATCAGCCGTTTCCAGCTACAATAGCCATTAACAATGTCTACACTGTATTTCTGATCAATTTGATGTTATTTTAAATGGACAAAAAATAAAATAATTTTCTTTCGAAAAACAAGGACATTTCAAAGTGACCCCAAACTTTTGAACGGTAGTGTGTATATTACCTCAATTACCTGGACTAACCTGTACCCCCCACATTGACTCCGTACCGGTACCCCCTGTATATAGCCTTGTTATTGTTATTTTATTGTATTGTATTACTTTTGTGTATAGCCTTGCTATTGTTATTTTACTGCTGCTCTTTAATTATTATTATTTTTTACTTATCTATTTTTTACTTAACACATATTTTTCTTAAAACTGCATTGCTGGGTAAGGGCTTGTAAGTAAGCATTTCACTGTAAGGTCTACACCTCTTGTATCCGGCGCATGGCCAGACTTTATCAGACCCTATCAGACTCTATTAGACCCCATTAAACTATCAGACTCTATCAAATCCTATCAGACTCTATCAGACTCTATCAAATCCTATCAGACCCTATCAGACTCTATCAGACCTTGGGCTCCCGAGTGGCGCAGCGGTCTAAGGCATCTCAGTGCTTGAGGCGTCACTACAGACCCCCTGGTTCGATTCCAGGCTGGATCACAACCGGCTGTGATTTGGAGTCCCATAGGGCGGCACACACTCCACCACTACCACATAACTACAAAACAAAATCTGTGTGTTTATAGTGTGTATGTTATCGTGTGTGTGTATGCATGTGTCTATGTTTGTGCTGCTTCACAGTCTTTTTATCTGTTTTTTAAAATCTAATTTTACTGCTTGCATCAGTTACTTGATGTGGAACAGAGTTCCATGTATTCATGGCTCTATGTAGTACTGTGCGCCTCCCATAGTCTGTTCTGTTTTTGGGGACTATGAAGAGATCTCCGGTGGCATGTCTTGTGGGGTATGCATGGGTGTCTGAGCTGTGTGCCAGATGTTCAAACAGACAGCTTGGTGCTTTCAACATGTCAACACGTCTCACAAACACAAGCAGTGATGAAGTCAATCTCTCCTCCACTTTGAGCCAAGAGAGATTGACATGCATATTATGAATGTTAGCTCTCTGTGCACATCCAAGGGCCAGCCGTGCTGCCCTGTTCTGAGCTAATTGCAATTTTCCGAGGTCCCTTTTTGTGGTGACAAAACTAGGGCCTGTAGGACCTGCCTTGTTGATAGTGCTGTTAAGAAGGTAGAGCAGCGCTTTATTATGGACAGACTTCTCCCCATCTTAGCTACTGTTGTATCAATATGTTTTGACCATGACAGTTCACAATCCATGGTTAGTCACCTCAACCTGCTCAATTTCCACATTATGTATTCAAAGATTTAGTTGAGGTTTAGGGTTTAGTGAATGATTTGTCCCAAATACAATGCTTTTAGTTTTAGAAATATTTAGGACTAACTTATTCCTTGCCACCCACTCTGAAACTAACTGCAGCTCTTTGTTAAGTGTTGCAGTCATTTCAGTCGCTGTAGTAGCTGACATGTATAGTGTTGAGTCATCCGCATACATAGACACACTGACTTTACTCAAAGCCAGTGGCATGTCATTAGTAAAGATTGAAAAACGTAATGGGCCTAGAGAGCTGCCCTGGGGAATTCCTGATTCTACCTGGATTATCTTAGAGAGGCTTCCATTAAAGAACACCCTCTGTGTTCTGTTAGACAGGTAACTCTTCATCCACAATATAGCAGGGGGTGTAAAGCCATAACACATACGTTTTTCCAGCAGCAGAATATGATTGATAATGTCAAAAGCCGCACTGAAGTCTAACAAAACAGCCCCCATAAATATTTGTATCATCAAGCCATTTGTGTAAGTGCTGTGCTTGTTGAAAGTCCTTCCCTATAAGCATGCTGAAAGTTTGTTGTCAATGTGTTTACTGTAAAATAGCATTGTATATGGTAAAACAGAATTTTTTCCAAAAGTTTACTAAGGTTTGGTAACAGGCTGATTGGTCGGCTATTTGAGCCAGTAAAGGGGGCTTTACTATTCTTGGGTAGCGGAATGACTTTTGCTTCCCTCCAGGCCTGGGGGCACACACTCTAGTAGGCTTAAATGGAAAATATGGCAAATAGGAGTGGTAATATCGTCCGCTATTATCCTTAGTAGTTTTCTATTCAAGTTGGCAGACCCCGGTGGCTTGTCATTGTTGATAGACAATCATTTTACTTTACGGAATTCAAAATTACAACGGTTGTCTTTCCTAATTTGGTCAGATACAGTGGGGGAAAAAAGTATTTAGTCAGCCACCAATTGTGCAAGTTCTCCCACTTAAAAAGATGAGAGAGGCCTGGAAACTAAGTATTTGGTCAATAACAAAAGTTTCTCAATACTTTGTTATATACACTTTGCTGGCAATGACACAGGTCAAACGTTTGCTGTAAGTCTTCACAAGGTTTTCACACACTGTTGCTGTTATTTTGGCCCATTCCTCCATGCAGACCTCCTCTAGAGCACTGATGTTTTGGGGCTGTCGCTGGGCAACACACTTTCAACTCCCTCCAAAGATTTTATATGGGGTTGAGATCTGGAGACTGGCTAAGCCACTCCAGGACCTTGAAATGCTTCTTATGAAGCCACTCCTTTATTGCCCGGGCGGTGTGTTTGGGATCATTGTCATGCTGAAAGACCCAGCCACGTTTCATCTTCAATGCCCTTGCTGATGGGAGGTTTTCACTCAAAATCACACAATACATGGCCCCATTCATTCTTTCCTTTACAAGGATCAGTCGTCCTGGTCCCTTTGCAGACAAACAGCCCCAAAGAATGATGTTTCCACCCCCATGCTTCACAGTAGGTATGGTGTTCTTTGGATGCAACTCAGCATTCTTTGTCTTCCAAACACGACGAGTTGAGTTTTTACCAAAAAGTTATATTTTGGTTTCATCTGACCATATGACATTCTCCCAATCCTCTTCTGGATCATCCAAATGCACTCTAGCAAACTTCAGACAGGCCTGGACATGTACTGGCTTAAGCAGGGGGACACGTCTGGCACTGCAGGATTTGAGTCCCTGGCGGCGTAGTGTGTTACTGATGGTAGGCTTTGTTACTTTGGTCCCAGCTCTCGCAGGTCATTCACTAGGTCCCCCTGTGTGGTTCTGGGATTTTTGCTCACCGTTCTTGTGATCATTTTGACCCCACGGGGTGAGATCTTGCATGGAGCCCCAGATCGAGGGAGATTATCAGTGGTCTTGTATGTCTTCCATTTCCTAATAATTGCTCCCACAGTTGATTTCTTCAAACCAAGCTGCTTACCTATTGCAGATTCAGTCTTCCCAGCCTGGTGCAGGTCTACAATTTTGTTTCTGGTGTCCTTTGACAGCTCTTTGGTCTTGGCCATAGTGGAGTTTGGAGTGTGACTGTTTGAGGTTGTGGACAGGTGTCTTTTATACTGATAACAATTTCAAACAGGTGCCATTAATACAGGTAACGAGTGGAGGACAGAGGAGCCTCTTAAAGAAGAAGTTACAGGTCTGTGAGAGCCATAAATCTTGCTTGTTTGTAGGTGACCAAATACTTATTGTCCACCATAATTTGCAAATAAATTCATTAAAAATCCTACAATGTGATTTTCTGGATTTTTTTCTCTCAATTTGTCTGTCATAGTTGACGTGTACCTATGATGAAAATTACAGGCCTCTCTCATCTTTTTAAGTGGGAGAACTTGCACAATTGGTGGCTGACTAAATACTTTTTTCCCCCACTGTATACTTGGATGCGTAGTGTCAGCGTTTGTTGCTGGCATGTCATGCCTAAGTTTGCTAATCTTGCCAATTAGAAAATCATTATAGTAGTCCTCAATATCAGTGGGTTTTGTGATGAATGAGCCTTCTGATTCAATTAATGATGGAGCTGAGTTTGCCTTTTTTCCCAAAATTTCATTGAAGGGGCTCCAAAGCTTTTTACTATCATTCTTTGTCATTTATCTTTGTTTTATAGTGTAGTTTCTTCTTCTTTTTATTCAGATTAGTCAAATGATTTCTCAATTTGCAGTACGTTTGCCAATCGGTTGTGCAGCCAGACTTATTTGCCATTCCTTTTGCCTCATCCCTCTCAACCATACGATTTTTCAATTCCTCATCAATCCACAGGGATTTAACCGTTTTTACAGTCCGTTTCTTAATGACTGACAAACCTCTTCTCCTCCTCCAGTCATATGTATTATCCATGTAACCCTAACCCTCCTGCTGGGCGGATGGAGGTCGTGAGTCCCAAATGGCACCCTATTCCCTGTGGCATAGTCAAAAGTAGTCCACTATCTACGGACGGTGTCATTTGGGACGCATCCGTTGATTCTCATGGAATACTGTCCTCCTTGACTCGTTTTACTGTACCTTCATTGTAAGTCCAGATAGGAGTTCCTTTATTCTGTCTCCTTCATTGTAAGTCCAGATAGGAGTTCCTTTATTCTGTCTCCTTCATTGTAAGTCCAACCAGATAGGAGTTCCTTTATTCTGTCTCCTTCATTGTAAGTCCAACCAGATAGGAGTTCCTTTATTCTGTCTCCTTCATTGTAAGTCCAACCAGATAGGAGTTCCTTTATTCTGTCTCCTTCATTGTAAGTCCAGATAGGAGTTCCTTTATTCTGTCTCCTTCATTGTAAGTCCAACCAGATAGGAGTTCCTTTATTCTGTCTCCTTCATTGTAAGTCCAGATAGGAGTTCCTTTATTCTGTCTCCTTCATTGTAAGTCCAACCAGATAGGAGTTCCTTTATTCTGTCTCCTTCATTGTAAGTCCAGATAGGAGTTCCTTTATTCTGTCTCCTTCATTGTAAGTCCAACCAGATAGGAGTTCCTTTATTCTGTCTCCTTCATTGTAAGTCCAACCAGATAGGAGTTCCTTTATTCTGCCTCCTTCATTGTAAGTCCAACCAGATAGGAGTTCCTTTATTCTGTCTCCTTCATTGTAAGTCCAACCAGATAGGAGTTCCTTTATTCTGTCTCCTTCATTGTAAGTCCAGATAGGAGTTCCTTTATTCTGTCTCCTTCATTGTAAGTCCAACCAGATAGGAGTTCCTTTATTCTGTCTCCTTCATTGTAAGTCCAACCAGATAGGAGTTCCTTTATTCTGTCTCCTTCATTGTAAGTCCAACCAGATAGGAGTTCCTTTATTCTGTCTCCTTCATTGTAAGTCCAGATAGGAGTTCCTTTATTCTGTCTCCTTCATTGTAAGTCCAACCAGATAGGAGTTCCTTTATTCTGTCTCCTTCATTGTAAGTCCAGATAGGAGTTCCTTTATTCTGTCTCCTTCATTGTAAGTCCAACCAGATAGGAGTTCCTTTATTCTGTCTCCTTCATTGTAAGTCCAACCAGATAGGAGTTCCTTTATTCTGTCTCCTTCATTGTAAGTCCAACCAGATAGGAGTTCCTTTATTCTGTCTCCTTCTGGAGTGACTGGATAATGGGCAGGCTGTGACCTCATCAGTACTAGACACAGGGTGATCCAGGGTGGTCCTGTCTTCAAGAGAAGACAGATGTGTGTGTCCCAAATGGGCCATGTGTATCTGGTGAGAAGTAGTGCACTATGTAGGGTCTGGAGTGCCATTTGGGACCCACAGAGCCTGGTCCTTTTATCCCACTGATGGAGAGAGAGGGGGGGGGGGGGGGGGGGAGAGGGCTGTCTGCACACAGTTAAGCATAGAAAGCTTTTGTCCTCCCTTCACTTCAACACAGTCACATCAAACAGCTCAATACACACGCAGGGCCGGCCCTAGCCTTTTGGGGGCCCTACGGGAGATTTGGTTGTTGCCACTCTAAAATAACAGTTTTGTTACAGATGTCTTAAGTTTTGAGGGAGCGTGCAATAGGCAACATTTCTGGGATCTTTTATTTAATCTCATGAAACATGGGACCAACACTTTACATGTTGCATTTATATTTTTGTTCAGTATAGTTTAATTATTGCTGTGTCACGCTGCACGCTATAGAGACACTGTAAGGAATGGAATGTGAACATATCTTCAGCATGAGAAATAAGATGACCGTCCACGCACACGCACGCACGCACGCACGCACGCACGCACGCACGCACACGCACACGCACACGCACACGCACACGCACACGCACACGCACACACACGCACACACACACACACACACACACACACACACACACACACACACACACACACACACACACACACATTGCTGTGCTGTGTGTAAACAATAAGGATTTGATTACAAGACCCACGTTAAGGCTCCAGGCTCTCTCACACACGTGCCCGTGCACGTGCACAGCCCAGAGGCCCAATACTTCCTGCCAGGGTGTTGGGGAGAAGAGAATCGGCCAATTCAACTCTAGAGCTCTGACTCACGCTATCCTGGAGAGCTGACTACGCTGGACATACACAGTGTGTGTGTGTGTGTGTGTGTGTGTGTGTGTGTGTGTGTGTGTGTGTGTGTGTGTGTGTGTGTGTGTGTGTGTGTGTGTGTGTGTGAACCGTGTGTGTACCGTATGTGTGTTTACTCAACTAGTGTACTGTATGTCTGTGTGTGTGGTCTGTGAGAGCTGACTACGCTGGACATACACTGTGTGTGTGTTGTGTGTGTGTGTGTGTTGTGTGTGTGTGTGTCGGTCTGTGAGAGCCTGCCTGTGTGTGTTTACTCAACCAGTCCGCTGCTCTGCAGGCTGGGTTCCTCTTTTGTGTTTTAAAGCTCAGAAAAACTGCAGAGACGGAAAAGTCATGTTTTCAATACTGCTGCGTGATAATATAACCTAGAGAGATATCTGTTAGTCACACTGTCAAAATGTCTGTTTTGTCCATCACAAAAACCTCATGATCAAAATGTCATTTTAACTTAAATCAAATCAAATTTTATTGGCCACATGCGCCGAATACAACAGGTGCAGACATTACAGTGAAATGATTACTTACAGCCCTTAACCAACAATGCATTTATTTTTAATAAAAAAGTAAAATAAAACAACAACAAAAAAGTGTTGAGAAAAAAAAGAACAGAAGTAAAACAAAATAACAGTAGGGAGGCTATATATACAGAGGGGTATCGGTGCAGAGACAATATGCGGGGGCACCGGCTAGTTGAGGTAGTTGAAGTAATATGTACATGATATAATAACAGAGTAGCAGCAGTCCCTTCAGAAAGTATTCACACCTCTGGACTTTTTCCACATTTTGTTGTGTTACAAAGTGGGATTAAAATGGATTTGTCATTTCTTTGTCAACAATCTAAACAATATGCTCTGTAATGTCAAAGTGGAAGAAATCTATTAACATTTATGAAACAATTATGAAAAATAAAACACTAATATATCTTGATTAGATATGTATTCACCCCCCTGAATCAACAGTCACTACCACTACTATAACTATAACCAGTCACTACCACTACTATAACTATAACCAGTCACTACCACTACTATAACTATAACCAGTCACTACCACTACTATAACTATAACCAGTCACTACCACTACTATAACTATAACCAGTCACTACTACTATAACTATAACCAGTCACTACCACTACTATAACCAGTCACTACCATTACTATAGCTATAACCAGTCACTACCATTACTATAACTATAACCAGTCACTACCACTACTATAACTATAACCAGTCACTACCACTAGTATAACTATAACCAGTCACTACCATTACTACTGTAAACACTACCACTACTATAACTTTAACCAGTCACTACCACTACTATAACTATAACCAGTCACTACCATTACTATAACCAGTCACTACCACTACTATAACTATAACCAGTCACTATCACTACTATAACCAGTCACTACCACTACTATAACTATAACCAGTCACTAGCACTAGTATAACTATAACCAGTCACTACCATTACTACTGTAGACACTACCACTAATATAACTATAACCAGTCACTACCACTACTATAACTATAACCAGTCACTACTACTACTACTATAACTATAACCAGTCACTACCACTACTATAACCAGTCACTACCACTAGTATAACTATAACCAGTCACTACCATTACTATAACTATAACCAGTCACTACCACTAGTATAACTATAACCAGTCACTACCATTACTACTGTAGACACTACCACTACTATAACTATAACCAGTCACTACCACTACTATAACTATAACCAGTCACTACCATTACTATAACTATAACCAGTCACTACCACTACTATAACTATAACCAGTCACTACCATTACTACTGTAGACACTACCACTACTATAACTATAACCAGTCACTACCATTACTATAACTATAACCAGTCACTACCATTACTACTGTAGACACTACCACTACTATAACTATAACCAGTCACTACCACTACTATAACTATAACCAGTCACTACCACTACTATAACTATAACCAGTCACTACCATTACTATAACCATTCACTACCACTACTATAACTATAACCAGTCACTACCATTACTACTGTAGACACTACCACTACTATAACTATAACCAGTCACTACCATTACTATAACTATAACCAGTCACTACCACTACTATAACTATAACCAGTCACTACCACTACTATAACTATAACCAGTCACTACCATTACTATAACCATTCACTACCACTACTATAACTATAACCAGTCACTACCATTACTACTGTAGACACTACCACTACTATAACTATAACCAGTCACTACCACTACTATAACCAGTAACTACCATTACTACTGCAGACGATATAACACAATTTCTTTCCCTTATCAGTATACTCACAATACCCCACAATGACCAAGCAAAAAGAGGTTTTAAAAAAATGACAACTGAAACATCACATTTACAGAAGTATTCAGACCCTTTACTCAGTACTTTGTTGAATCACCTTTGGAAGTGATGTTACAAGCTTGGCACACCAATATTTTGGGAGTTTCTACTTTTATTCTCTGCAGATCCTCTGAAGCTCTGTCAGGTTGGATGGGGAGCGTCGCTGCAAAACTATTTTCAGGTCTCTCCAGAGATGTTCGATCAGGTTCAAGTCTGGGCTCTGGCTGGGCCACTCAAGGACATTTAGAGACTTGTACCGAAACCACTCCTGCGTTGTCTTGGCTGTGTGCTTAGGGTTGTTGTCCTGTTGGAAGGTAAACCTTCGCCCCAGTCTGAGGGCCTGAGCGCTCTGGAGCAGGTTTTCATCAAGGATCTCTCTGTACTTTGCTCCGTTCATCTTTTCCTCGATCCTGACTAGTCTCCTAGTCCCTGCCGCTGAAAAACATTCCCACAGCATGATGCTGCCAACACCATGCTTCACCATAGTGATGGTGCCAGGTTTCCTTCAGACCTGTCACTTGGCATTCATGCCAAAGAGATCAATATTGGTTTCATCAAACCAGAGAATCTTCTTTCTGATGATCTGAGAGTCCTTTAGGTGCCTCAATGCTGCAGAAATGTTTTGGTACCCTTCCCCAGATCTGTGTCTCGACACAATCCTGTCTCGGAGCTCTACGGACAATTCCTTTGACTTCATGGCTTGGTTTTTGCTCTGACATGCACTGTCAACTGTGGGACCTGGTGTATAGACTGGTGTGTGACTTTCCAAATAATGTCCAATCAATTGAATTTATCACAGGTGGACTCCAATCAAGTTGCAGAAACATCAAGGATGATCAATGGAAACAGGATGCACCTGAGCTCAATTTCGAGTCTCATAGCAAAGGGTCTGAATCCTTATGTAAATAAGGTATTTCTGTTTAGTTTTTTTTATATACA
The DNA here is from genome assembly GCA_031479575.1 of Coregonus ussuriensis. Taxonomy (NCBI): domain Eukaryota; kingdom Metazoa; phylum Chordata; class Actinopteri; order Salmoniformes; family Salmonidae; genus Coregonus; species Coregonus ussuriensis. Next base: position 56,502,547 of record CM062487.1, read on the forward strand.
TTTGCAAACATTTCTAAAAAACTGTTTTCACTTTGTCATTTTGGGGAATTATGTGTAGATTGATGAAAAAAACAAAAAAAACATCAATTTTAGAATAAGGCTGTAATGTAACAAAATGTGACCGACCGGCTCCATCTTATGTAGCAACATTTGAAATTGTGTTTTTTTATATTGGATAAAAGTAGAGACTCAGAGCTAGAAAATTGAATATCATACACTATAGTTGAGGAACAATGTGAAAGTAATTCTGCTTTGAAAGTTGATAAACTTGTAACCTCACCTTTGAGAAAATGGCACTTGAATGTTTTGGTACCTGCTGGAGAGCTCTTCTTTGTTTACACCCATTCAGCATCGTTCACACCCTTTTAAGCTTTAGCCCCACCCATCTCTTTAAGGATTCACATGTAAGGCCATGTGCTAAACAACCACACTGCGGGTGTGTTCATATATTTAAGTGCCAGAGTGCACTCTTTGCCAACATTTACTGACACCGTCCATATTCAACAGGTATTGAGCGTTCGTAAATTTGTCAGTTGTTCTGCGCTCTGGCACACACAGACGAGAGTGCTCTGAATTCAGACTAGATAGCCAGAGCGAATTTACCAGCTACGTCTATCGACAGTTGTCGCAGTGACATCATTAACATTCTGTTGAAATGGTTACTTGCATAGTGGAGTCTTTTGTTTAGACATGTAGCTAGCTAGCTAAATAATGAACCATAATCCCAACTCATGACGTTACTACCCTGCATGAATCTGCAGGCAGCTAACCAACCAGGTTCAATGTTAGCTATCTAATATTAGGCTATAACTAGCAAAGCAAATGGCTCTGAGATTCAAATAATATTACTACACAGATCATACACGTAATGTTAGCTAGCGAGCCAGCCTGCTAACATTAGCTAGCTAGCTAACAGTACACTTTAACTTGAAAGGAAAATGACTTTCTGACAAAATTAGAAACGTGTACTATTTGAAAATGTAGCTAGCTAGAATCTCTTACCCGTATACATGGATGGACGCTTCTCCAAGATGTAATCCAGAGACAGGTGTTTTATACAACAGCCTTCTGTGTGTTCTCTTTTCGACACCACAATCACCCAACCTCAACCCAATTGAGATGGTTTGGGATGAGTTGGACCGCAGAGTGAAGGAAAAGCTGCCAACATGTAGCTCAGTTGGTAGAGCAAGGATGCTTACAACGCAAGGGTTGTGGGTTCGATTCCCACGGGGGGCCAGTATGAAAAAATTAAATAAAAAAATAACTCACTAACTGGATAAGAGTGTCTGCTAAATGACTAAAATGAAAAATATAAACATATGCTCAGCATATGTGGGAACTCCTTCAAGACTGTTGGAAAAGCACTCCAGGTGAAGCTGGTTGAGATAATGCCAAGAGTGTGCAAAGCTGTCATCAAGGCAAAGGGTGGCTACTTTAAAAAATCTAAAATATAAACTGGTACTATATATATATATATATATATATACACACACACACACACACACAGTACCAGTCAGAAGTTTGGACACACCTACTCATTCAAGGTTTTTTCATTATTTCTACATTGTAGAATAATAGTGAAGACATCACAACTATGAAATAACACATATGGAATCATGTGGTAACCAAAAGTGTTAAAAGAAAAATCTAAATATATTTTATATTTGAGATTCTTCAAATAGCCACCCTTTGCCTTGATGACAGCTTTGCCAACTTTCCCATGTTCCGGCTACCCCATCCAATCAATCAACCATTACACTTTTCCATCGACCTACTTTTTTCAACTACAACCAGTCACTACCATTACTAAGTAGACACTACCACTACTATAACTATAACCAGTCACTACCACTACTATAACTATAACCAGTCACTACCACTACTATAACTATAACCAGTCACTACCACTACTATAACTATAACCAGTCACTACCACTACTATAACCAGTCACTACCACTACTATAACTATAACCAGTCACTACCACTACTATAACTATAACCAGTCACTACCACTACTATAACTATAACCAGTCACTACTATAACTATAACCAGTCACTACCACTACTATAACTATAACCAGTCACTACCACTACTATAACTATAACCAGTCACTACCATTACTATAACTATAACCAGTCACTACCACTACTATAACTATAACCAATCACTACCACTACTATAACTATAACCAGTCACTACCATTACTATAACCAGTCACTACCACTACTATAACCAGTCACTACCACTACTATAACTAGAACCAGTCACTACCATTACTATAACTATAACCAGTCACTACCACTACTATAACCAGTCACTACCACTACTATAACTATAACCAGTCACTACCACTACTATAACCAGTCACTACCACTACTATAACCAGTCACTACCATTACTACTGCAGACACTACCACTACTATAACTATAACCAGTCACTACCATTACTATAACTATAACCAGTCACTACCACTACTATAACTATAACCAGTCACTACCACTACTATAACTATAACCAGTCACTACCACTACTATAACTATAACCAGTCACTACCACTACTATAACTATAACCAGTCACTACCATTACTACTGCAGACACTACCACTACTATAACTATAACCAGTCACTACCACTACTATAACTATAACCAGTCACTACCACTACTATAACTATAACCAGTCACTACCACTACTATAACTATAACCAGTCACTACCACTACTATAACTATAACCAGTCACTACCACTACTATAACTATAACCAGTCACTACCACTACTATAACCAGTCACTACCACTACTATAACTATAACCAGTCACTACCACTACTATAACTATAACCAGTCACTACCACTACTATAACTATAACCAGTCACTACTATAACTATAACCAGTCACTACCACTACTATAACTATAACCAGTCACTACCACTACTATAACTATAACCAGTCACTACCATTACTATAACTATAACCAGTCACTACCACTACTATAACTATAACCAATCACTACCACTACTATAACTATAACCAGTCACTACCATTACTATAACCAGTCACTACCACTACTATAACCAGTCACTACCACTACTATAACTAGAACCAGTCACTACCATTACTATAACTATAACCAGTCACTACCACTACTATAACCAGTCACTACCACTACTATAACTATAACCAGTCACTACCACTACTATAACCAGTCACTACCACTACTATAACCAGTCACTACCATTACTACTGTAGACACTATCACTACTATAACTATAACCAGTCACTACCATTACTATAACTATAACCAGTCACTACCACTACTATAACTATAACCAGTCACTACCACTACTATAACTATAACCAGTCACTACCACTACTATAACTATAACCAGTCCCTACCACTACTATAACTATAACCAGTCACTACCATTACTACTGCAGACACTACCACTACTATAACTATAACCAGTCACTACCACTACTATAACTATAACCAGTCACTACCACTACTATAACTATAACCAGTCACTACCACTACTATAACTATAACCAGTCACTACCACTACTATAACTATAACCAGTCACTACCACTACTATAACTATAACCAGTCACTACCATTACTACTGTAGACACTACCACTACTATAAACAGTCACTACTACTACTACTATAACTATAACCAGTCACTACCACTACTATAACTATAACCAGTCACTACCATTACTTATTTCAAAACAAGCTAGTAAACTTCATTTTCTTTGGGAAATGTAAATTTCTATTTGATTTTCATGATATTAGTGAAATCATGAAAATGAGTTTGTTTTGCCTACTATTTGGTAAAGGATTAATGCTGAAGGCATCATCATCAGCCCTTGCCACACAGCCATGACGCACGTTTTCATCAGCCCTGGTCCTGACCAATAGATCATGGTTACCCTGGACAACAACAGACGTGCTCTGCAACATGTGACTGACCCTTAGCAGAGGGAGTGAGTCAGTTCCATTGTTTTATATAGGGACAAAACCCTGACGTTCACAACATTCACAGAAATACACACTTAAATAGAAATTATATATTCTCCCTTGATGAGACTTTTAATAATAACTAATAAAAATGGTGGAAGTCATCCTCACTTCCTATCCCGACTGGATTCAGCCATAGATGAGTTGCTATGGGAACTGCCAGAGATAATATCACAGGAATGTGGCCAAGGTCTGTCTGTATGAGTTGGATGGATATATCTTAGAGAAATAACATAACATGCCGGAAAGCTGCTGTGCTGTTTATTGTACATGTAGCCAGGTCAACATATGCTCCCGCGTAGGAAAATGGAGCCTGTGAGAAGAGCCCTGTGGCTCCAGGTTATTCGGTGTGGGAGAGTGGGAAATGGGAGATGTGGGAAATGTTGGGACCCGGTGTCCTAGTAGGCTACATGTAGCTCCGGTGTCCTAGTAGGCTACATGTAGCTCCGGTGTCCTAGTAGGCTACATGTAGCTATGTGTCCTAGTAGGCTACATGTAGCTCCGGTGTCCTAGTAGGCTACATGTAGCTCCGGTGTCCTAGTAGGCTACATGTAGCTCCGGTGTCCTACATGTAGCTCCGGTGTCCTAGTAGGCTACATGTAGCTATGTGTCCTAGTAGGCTACATGTAGCTATGTGTCCTAGTAGGCTACATGTAGCTATGTGTCCTAGTAGGCTACATGTAGCTCCGGTGTCCTAGTAGGCTACATGTAGCTCCGGTGTCCTAGTAGGCTACATGTAGCTATGTGTCCTAGTAGGCTACACGTAGCTCCGGTGTCCTAGTAGGCTACATGTAGCTGTGTGTCCTAGTAGGCTACATGTAGCTATGTGTCCTAGTAGGCTACATGTAGCTATGTGTCCTAGTAGGCTACATGTAGCTATGTGTCCTAGTAGGCTACATGTAGCTCCGGTGTCCTAGTAGGCTACATGTAGCTATGTGTCCTAGTAGGCTACATGTAGCTATGTGTCCTAGTAGGCTACATGTAGCTATGTGTCCTAGTAGGCTACATGTAGCTATGTGTCCTAGTAGGCTACATGTAGCTATGTGTCCTAGTAGGCTACATGTAGCTATGTGTCCTAGTAGGCTACACGTAGCTCCGGTGTCCTAGTAGGCTACATGTAGCTCCGGTGTCCTAGTAGGCTACATGTAGCTCCGGTGTCCTAGTAGGCTACATGTAGCTCCGGTGTCCAAGTAGGCTACATGTAGCTCCGGTGTCCTAGTAGGCTACATGTAGCTCCGGTGTCCAAGTAGGCTACATGTAGCTGTGTGTCCTAGTAGGCTACATGTAGCTATGTGTCCTAGTAGGCTACATGTAGCTATGTGTCCTAGTAGGCTACATGTAGCTATGTGTCCTAGTAGGCTACATGTAGCTGTGTGTCCTAGTAGGCTACATGTAGCTATGTGTCCTAGTAGGCTACATGTAGCTATGTGTCCTAGTAGGCTACATGTAGCTCCGGTGTCCTAGTAGGCTACATGTAGCTCCGGTGTCCTAGTAGGCTACATGTAGCTCCGGTGTCCTAGTAGGCTACATGTAGCTCCGGTGTCCTAGTAGGCTACATGTAGCTATGTGTGTGGTAAACATTTCCTCACAGGTAAGACATTTAACTTGTTTAGTATAGTCCGTGTATAACTCCACCCACTACTTGTAGCTGTATAGTCCGTTTGTAACTCCACCCACTACTTGTAGCTGTATAGTCCGTTTGTAACTCCACCCACTACTTGTAGCTGTATAGTCCGTGTATAACTCCACCCACTACTTGTAGCTGTATAGTCCGTTTGTAACTCCACCCACTACTTGTAGCTGTATAGTCCGTTTGTAACTCCACCCACTACTTGTAGCTGTATAGTCCGTTTGTAACTCCACCCACTACTTGTAGCTGTATAGTCCGTTTGTAACTCCACCCACTACTTGTAGCTGTATAGTCCGTTTGTAACTCCACCCACTACTTGTAGCTGTATAGTCCGTTTGTAACTCCACCCACTACTTGTAGCTGTATAGTCCGTTTGTAACTCCACCCACTACTTGTAGCTGTATAGTCCGTGTATAACTCCACCCACTACTTGTAGCTGTATAGTCCGTTAGTGTTGTTGGTCCTGGCTAGGTTAGTAGCTAGCTAGCACTCACTCAGTCAAGTGGCTGTTAGCATCGTCATGAAAAGGCATGAGGGAAGCCCCTTTTTGTAGTTTTGTAATTGACTAAAACAAGCTGACAAGAAAATTGCGTTTGAAAAAGGTAACGTTTTTGCTATGAGTCTATGGGGTAACCACGGGTGCTTTTCCCTCCAAGGCGAGTGGATCGCGACTGGGTGTGTGGCGGGGGGGGGGGGGGGGGGGGGGGGGGTGTATTTTAATACACCAGACAGACAGAGTGAGGGGTTTTCCATGTTTACTAGTCCAATTAACATAAAGCCAGCCCTGGGCTAGGGCAAAGGGGTTGAGGCTGAGACAGGACAGGGCATCACTCTCCTGTTACTGATCTACACTCCACCTGACCTACCGGCCGGTGCAGGCGCTTGCCGGTGCAGGCTCTTCCAATCTGATTGGTTTGACAGCACCAACCATCAGTATCACTACTCATTATTTGACACATTCAGAAAAGAGGAAAACAAAGTTGTGAGTCCCAAATGGCACCCTGTTCCCTATATAGTGAAGCCCCTTCCAGGGCTTTCTTACTATGATGCCACACGGTGTTGACATGGTGAAGCCCCTTCCAGGGCTTTCTTACTATGATGCCACACAGTGTTGACATGGTGAAGCCCCTTCCAGGGCTTTCTTACTATGATGCCACACAGTGTTGACATGGTGAAGCCCCTTCCAGGGCTTTCTTACTATGATGCCACACAGTGTTGACATGGTGAAGCCCCTTCCAGGGCTTTCTTACTATGATGCCACACAGTGTTGACATGGTGAAGCCCCTTCCAGGGCTTTCTTACTATGATGCCACACAGTGTTGACATGGTGAAGCCCCTTCCAGGGCTTTCTTACTATGATGCCACACAGTGTTGACATGGTGAAGCCCCTTCCAGGGCTTTCTTACTATGATGCCACACGGTGTTGACATGGTGAAGCCCCTTCCAGGGCTTTCTTACTATGATGCCACACGGTGTTGACATGGTGAAGCCCCTTCCAGGGCTTTTCTTACTATGATGCCACACAGTGTTGACATGGTGAAGCCCCTTCCAGGGCTTTCTTACTATGATGCCACACGGTGTTGACATGGTGAAGCCCCTTCCAGGGCTTTCTTACTATGATGCCACACAGTGTTGACATGGTGAAGCCCCTTCCAGGGCTTTCTTACTATGATGCCACACAGTGTTGACATGGTGAAGCCCCTTCCAGGGCTTTCTTACTATGATGCCCATTGTGTTGACATGATGAAGCCCATGCAGTGTTTTCCACTAGGTCCAGCTGTCGTCTATAAAGCCGATTACAGATTAATTTTCAGAGGGCACATTTTTTCACTTAGCCCGCTAAGGTTGTTGTCCTGCGCCCCCGCGGAAATCTAATTAGCATAATAAAAAATAATCCCCACCAAAATCCATCAGTTTCAACTAGAGATATCTGTTTGTTTGCATGGGATGCATCTCAACACACCGCATCCGCCTGTGGCGCCCTTCTGCATCTGTGGTGAAAGGTGACAGAGCTAGAGCGGTGTTTGTCACACCGTGAGTCTTCTCACAAAATCATTTGTGGCGTCCGAACGGTTTGGCCTACAAACGAATATGCCATGCGTCGGCTTGTGTGTTGTAAAGCTCAACGCCATTGGACTCTGGATCAGTGGAAACGCGTTCTCTGGAGTGATGAATCACGCTTCATCATCTGTCAGTCCGACGGACGAATCTGGGTTTGGCAGATGCCAGGAGAATGCTACCTGCCCCAATTCATCGTGCCAACTGTAAAGTTTGGTGGAGGAGGAATAATGGTCTGGGGCAGTTTTTCGTCATTCAGGGCTAGGCCCCTTAGTTCCAGTGAAGGGAAACCTTAAAGTTACAGCATACAATGACATTCTAGACAATTCTGTGGTTCCAACTTTGTGGCAACAGTTTGGGAAAGGCCCTTTCCTGTTTCAGCATGACAATGCCCCCGTGCACAAAGGGAGGTCCATACAGAAATGGTTTGTCGAAATTGGTGTGGGAGAACTTGACTGGCCTGCACAGAGCCCTGACCTCAACCCCATCTAACACCTCTGGGATGAATTGGAATGCCGACTGTGAGCCAGGCCTAATCGCCCAACATCAGTGCTCGACTTCACTAATGCTCTTGTGGCTGAATGGAAGCAAGTCCCCACAGCAATGTTCCAACATCTAGTGGAAAGCCTTCCCAGAAGAGTGGAGGCTGTTATAGCACCAAAAGGGGAATAACTCCATATTAAATGCCCATGATTTTGGAACGAGATGTTGGACGAGCAGGTGTCCACATAATGTTGGTCATGTAGTGTAAGTATTAGATGACAGTATCTCACAAATCCTATTTTCTAAATTCTGTTTATTATAAGGCATTGTCAGCACCATATCAAATTCATGGCACATGTTCATGTATTGGCGAATAAAAGGTAGTTCTGATTCTGATTTAAAGCAAAACAAAGTGTAAAAACCTGAGTAATTTAGTCAAATGTCCAAAACGTTGTTATGACTTGGGACCTCAGCCCGGCACCCAGCATTGAACACAGCCCTCTCAGAGCCAGAGATAGAGTACACTAAGGCGTATACTTTGGGGAAATGCCAAAAAACTGCTGGAATGTTTGACGACTAGCAATCTGTCCCAGCCAATGTTTAATCAAAGGACTTAAATAATCTGTAAGAACTACAGGACAGCATAGAGCCTGGAGGAATACATAACACAGGTGTTTTATTCTGAATAATAGGCCTACCAGGGAGTCATTGAAGAAAAAGTGAAAAAAGCTGCCCAAATCGATCAACCCAGGTAAAATTTATTCCCAATTTCCAAAGCCCATGTTTCATCTAATGTAATGTTTTTTTTGCATGTTTTTTTTCGTGGAAAAACGAAGATTCATAGATTGAACTAATGTAAAAGTTAACAGTTTTACCACGCATTACACAGGCGCTTTGGCGCAACAAGGTGATTCAGCCGCACGGTTTCCTGTCGTGCGATATAGACATATTAAATAGACGTTGACCAGGAACACGAAATCGGAGGTTACTACCATTAAAGAGGTGTCTGAATTGATTGTGAAGGATAATACGTGGCCGGTAACGTACTAGTTCGACTTTTGAAAACAACCAACCTACGGTTTCATATACACCTGAAGATGCAGCTGAAGGTGCGCAAGGGAGAAGGAAAAACAGACTCATCTCGTGTATATCTACAGGCTACTTGTTGGAGATTAAATGTTTTATGTTCGAGATAAGAAATACATTCCTACTTACAGTCGTTCTGTCTCAGCGATAATATACAAACTGTTGCTTGAAACGCCAAAATATTATTTCGTGAGCCTCCCCAAACTCCAAAAAGTCAATTCCGTTATTCAGGTGGTCGTCAGAGTCGCATGTGTTGTTTCTTCCAATCCAAGTCAAGGATGTGTAATATTTTCATTTTACAGTCCATGGAGAGGAGTGTGTTTTTCTGATTGCATAGTTATGGTGACTCTGTCTTTACTTGCAGCCTTCTCTCTGGCGTCTCAGAGTCCTGCGTGCCACTCGACAGGACTGGACCGCTGTCTGCACATGACGTCACACACACACTTTTTTTTCTTGAGTGCATCATTGAAAACACTATTTTTGTTTTACTTGTAAAACCAATTAGGTTCCTATATGTTCTAATTTAGGTAGTTCTGTTTTTCTTTGTGATGTTATAGGCTAAGGTTATATATACAGAAAATATAACAAGATTATTTTTAATTGCGTTATATTGGCGCGCAAAAGTTAGGTCTACAGTGATGATAATGGCCATCACATGGCGCGTAGTCATAGCTAGTCAAATTGAAAATTAATTAAAGGCAGAACAGCTGCTCATGCAAAGCCTACTTTGTTTAAAATGTACATATTCCTTTTAAGTAAGCAGGCGAGAACAAATATCTTCATGCTTTCCTAATAAAGTTTGCTTTGAACACAATGGCTAGGCCTATATTATACAACCAGCAGGGAGGATGGGGGAGCCATCAGAAATGTGTAAAGTATTTTGAACATGAGCAACATGAGATATGTCTGTAAAAACACTCATTACCTAGCTGAAGCTCTTTAGTTGTGTTCTGTTTGCGTTTCAGTATAACCTCATTAGCTGGTGTTAAAGACAGCATGCATTAGTTGTGTTTTGTTTGCGTTTCAGTATAACCCCATTAGCTGGTGTTAAAGACAGCATGCATTGGACAATTATTTAAAACAGATCAACTATAGGCCTGGAGGCTGCTGAGGGGAGGATGGCTCATATTCATGTCTGGAATGGAGCAAATGGAAACCATGGAAACCATGGAATGGCATCAGACACCTGGAAACCATGGAAACCATGGAATGGCATCAGACACCTGGAAACCATGGAATGGCATCAAACACCTGGAAACCATGGAATGGCATCAAACACCTGGAAACCATGGAATGGCATCAAACACCTGGAAACCATGGAATGGCATCAAACACCTGGAAACCATGGAATGGCATCAGACACCTGGAAACCATGGAATGGCATCAAACACCTGGAAACCATGGAATGGCATCAAACACCTGGAAACCATGGAATGGCATCAGACACCTGGAAACCATGGAATGGCATCAAACACCTGGAAACCATGGAACGGCATCAAACACCTGGAAACCATGGAATGGCATCAAACACCTGGAAACCATGGAATGGCATCAAACACCTGGAAACCATGGAATGGCATCAAACACCTGGAAACCATGGAATGGCATCAAACACCTGGAAACCATGGAATGGCATCAAACACCTGGAAACCATGGAAACCATGTGTCTGATGTATTGGATACCATTCCGCTCCAGCCATTACCACGAGTCCGTCCTCCCCAATGAAGATGCCTCCAACCTGCTGTGCTTAGTACAGTCCGTGTATAACTCCACTCACTACTTGCAGCTGGATAGTCTGTTGGTTTGTGTTGTTGGTCTTGGCTACCTTAGTGTTCTGGTCGGTAGCTAGCTAGCTAGCACTCGCTGAAGAGGCTGCTAGCATCGTCATGAAAAAGGGGCATAAGTGACGTTCTATCGAATAGCGACTGGGTCTATGGACACCAGCAGGAAAGCACAAGCGAGGCAGGCCCCCGCACCTCTCTGATTCAGATGGGTTGGGTTAAATGCTGAAGACACAAAAACTATAGTCCTATAGACTAAACTATAGTCCTATAGACTAAACTATAGTCCTATAGACTTAACTATAGTCCTATAGACTAAACTATAGTCCTATAGACTAAACTATAGTCCTATAGACTAAACTATAGTCCTATAGACTTAACTATAGTCCTATAGACTAAACTATAGTCCTATAGACTAAACTATAGTCCTATAGACTAAACTATAGTCCTATAGACTTAACTATAGTCCTATACACTAAACTATAGTCGTATAGGGTTACAGCAGTACAGCCACTGTGGTTCTTGGTCAATGTCCCATTATAGACGGGTTGGTTGTTGCAACAGAACCGATGCGTGTCAAAACAGACGGGGTTGGCTTTGATTATTAACAACATGTCAACTATATTTAGTCTCCAATGTTTATTGACAACATAAATATATTTGCACAATGAGCGCTTGTTGTCTCTCAAATACATTGTTCCAGTTGTTGGTTAGCTAGCTAGCGAAATTTAGCCATATTAGCATGGACATGAAATCAGTCAAAACACCTCAAAACAACACATGGTATCAAGAATAAGATAAAACTAGCTGAATTGACACAATTTGTGTACATGGCAGTTTCTTGTCATTGTTGGTAACTATCTGGCTATTCAGAATATCCAACAACTCACAGACTTCTGCCTCATTGAAGAGTGCGCATCACTTTTCGTGACGTTGTCGGCTAATCCATCTATAAGAGACACTGATAGTGGCAACAGTGATAAATGGAAATTACATCATTTCAATTGTTTTATTTTCAATTGAGGGTGATATTTGCGTTTGTGATGAACCACAGTGATATCTGTTTGATTTGGTGTCTATAGGGACAATGAGAGCGTATCTGACATGATGTCCAGGGATAAAGACAGCCTTTGTAGAGAAGAATAAGAGAAGGATTGTGGAGAGAAGAGAGCTCAGTGGAACCACATTGTCCCTGCAACAGCCTGGTAAGTCTATGACATCGTCTTAAGAGCCAACTGTGTTAGCCGCAGGACAACAGGCAAGGACGATGCACCAGTAAATGCACTGAAAAAAACATTACATTCCTTCAAATTGTGTTGACGAGGGGACAAGTGGAGGGGGTGTGGGTGTGTGTGTGTGGGGGGTCAGTGGAGGGGGTGGGGTGGTCAGTGGAGTGGGTGGGAGGGTCAGTGGAGGGGGTGGGGTGGTCAGTGAAGGGGGTGAGAGGTCAGACTGCTCTGGGTTTTAAACCTTCTGGCTACTGTGGCCCGTCTTTAGAGGAAGGTTAAATAAACAAGGAATAGACTGGATGGACTGGACGTCTCACCAGCGCCAGGTACCTGGGGAACCAAGGCTGGGTCCCGAATGGCCCCCTATTCCCTGGGGAACCAAGGCTGGGTCCCGAATGGCCTCTATTCCCTGGGGAACCAAGGCTGGGTCCCGAATGGCCCCCTATTCCCTGGGGAACCAAATCCCGAATGGCCCCCTATTCCCTGGGGAACCAAGGCTGGGTCCCGAATGGCCTCTATTCCCTGGGGAACCAAGGCTGGGTCCCGAATGGCCTCTATTCCCTGGGGAACCAAGGCTGGGTCCCGAATGGCCCCCTATTCCCTGGGGAACTCAGTCAGACATCTTCTGTCTCGGTATCCTGTAGGTTTCTGTCTGTCTTTTGTCTTTTTCTGTTACAGGAGATGATCCCCAGCATCATGGCCGTCAGTCAGGAATCATCAACAAGTTCAATGTCACTGCTGTCTCCTTCAGTTTGCTCTGAGCTTCTTGTGGCTTTAGAGAGTTCTATGTAATTAGTGTCTGTCTGTCTAAATTGCACAGCCCAGATGCTGAGGAGTCAGTGACTGAATGTGTTTCACTTCTTCTTCCCACAACGGTCTGGTCTAACCACTATCTAGCCAGGAGACGCAGTCATGTAGTCATGACTGAACTCAGTCAGACCCAGAGAAACATCAGAACAATCTAACCTGGTGGAGCCACTGGTCTGCTCAGAACAATACAATCTAAATGGACCTGGTGGAGCCACTGGTCTGCTCAGAACAATACAATCTAAATGGACCTGGTGGAGCCACTGGTCTGCTCAGAACAATACAATCTAAATGGACCTGGTGGAGCCTCTGGTCTGCTCAGAACAATACAATCTAAATGGACCTGGTGGAGCCACTGGTCTGCTCAGAACAATACAATCTAAATGGACCTGATGGAGCCTCTGCTCTGCTCAGAACAATACAATCTAAATGGACCTGGTGGAGCCTCTGGTCTGCTCAGAACAATACAATCTAAATGGACCTGGTGGAGCCACTGGTCTGCTCAGAACAATACAATCTAAATGGACCTGGTGGAGCCACTGGTCTGCTCAGAACAATTCCATCTAAATGGACCTGGTGGAGCCACTGTAGCAATACTGTGATAGGCTAGCCTTGTTAGCAGTAACCTAGCAGTAGCAGTACTGTGATAGGCTAGCCTTATTAGCAGTAACCTAGCAGTAGCAGTACTGTGATAGGCTAGCCTTGTGTTAGAAGAAACCTAGCAGTTTCTAAATTCTCCAGACTTTAGTCATTCAGAGGGCTGTCTGACTGGGAGACTGAGTGGAAAATTGAAGCAGCAGCTGAAACATGAGTCTGATCAGCATCTTTAGCGCCATGCTAATCTGCTACACACACACACACACACACACACACACACACACACACACACACACACACACACACACACACACACACACACACACACACACACACACACTCTCTGCTAGAATGTACTCCAGCCACAGTCAGATCGGGGCAGAGGAATGGAAAAGCCATTATTTGGAACAAAAAGGGCCCATTATTTAGAGAAGCAGGCACAGAGCAGGAACATGACATCAGGAAACAATTACCCTGCTTTCCACACAGACTGGCTCTAAACCCCACCTCTACCTCTCCTCTCTACCCCCACCTCTCTACCTCTCCTCTCTACCTCCACCTCTCTACCTCTCCTCTCTACCTCCACCTCTCTACCTCTCCTCTCTACCCCCACCTCTCTACCTCTCCTATCTACCCCCACCTCTCTACCTCTCCTCTCTACCCCCACACCCCTACCCCCACCTCTACCTCTCTCTACCCCACCTCTCTACCTCTCCTCTCTACCTCCACCGCCCTACCCCCACCTCTCTACCTCTCCTCTCTACCTCCACCTCTCTACCTCTCCTCTCTACCCCCACCTCTCTACCTCTCCTCTCTACCCCCACAGCCCTACCCCCACCTCTACCTCTCTCTACCCCACCTCTCTACCTCTCCTCTCTACCTCCACCGCCCTACCCCCACCTCTCTACCTCTCCTCTCTACCTCCACCTCTCTACCTCTCCTCTCTACCTCCACCTCTCTACCCCCACCTCTCTACCTCTCCTCTCTACCCCCACCTCTCTACCTCTCCTCTCTACCCCCACCTCTCTACCTCTCCTCTCTACCTCCACCGCCCTACCCCCACCTCTCTACCTCTCCTCTCTACCTCCACCTCTCTACCTCTCCTCTCTACCTCCACCTCTCTACCTCTCCTCTCTACCTCTCCTCTCTACCTCCACCTCTCTACCCCCACAGCCCTACCCCCACCTCTACCTCTCTCTACCCCACCTCTCTACCTCTCCTCTCTACCTCCACCTCTCTACCCCCACAGCCCTACCCCCACCTCTCTACCCCCACCGCCCTACACCCACCTCTACCTCTCTCTACCCCACCTCTCTACCTCTCCTCTCTACCCCCCACCTCTTCCAGCACCTCTTCCGCTCTCCCTACCCTGCTTTCCACACAAACTGGCTAAACCCCTACCTCTCTCTACCCCCACCACTCTAACTCCACCTCTCTCTACACCACCCCTACCTCTCTCTACCCCCACCACTCTAACTCCACCTCTCTCTACACCACCCCTACCTCTCTCTACCCCCACCACTCTAACTCCACCTCTCTCTACAACACCCCTACCTCTCTCTACCCCCACCACTCTAACTCCACCTCTCTCTACACCACCCCTACCTCTCTCTACCCCCACCACTCTAACTCCACCTCTCTCTACAACACCCCTACCTCTCTCTACCCCCACCACTCTAACTCCACCTCTCTCTACAACACCCCTACCTCTCTCTACCCCCACCACTCTAACTCCACCTCTCTCTACACCACCCCTACCTCTCTCTACCCCCACCACTCTAACTCCACCTCTATCTACACCACCCCTACCTCTCTCAACCCCCACCACTCTAACTCCACCTCTCTCTACCCCCACCACTCTAACTCCACCTCTCTCTACACCACCCCTACCTCTCTCAACCCCCACCACTCTAACTCCACCTCTCTCTACACCACCCCTACCTCTCTCTACCCCCACCACTCTAACTCCACCTCTCTCTACCCCCACCACTCTAACTCCACCTCTCTCTACCCCCACCACTCTAACTCCACCTCTCTCTACCCCCACCACTCTAACTCCACCTCTCTCTACACCACCCCTACCTCTCTCAACCCCCACCACTCTAACTCCACCTCTCTCTAAAACACCCCTACCTCTCTCTACCCCCCCACCACTCTAACTCCACCTCTCTCTACACCACCCCTACCTCTCTCTACCCCCACCACTCTAACTCCACCTCTCTCTACAACACCCCTACCTCTCTCAACCCCCACCACTCTAACTCCACCTCCCTCTACACCAAATCTCTACCTCTCTCAACCCCCACCACTCTAACTCCACCTCTCTCTACCCCCACCACTCTAACTCCACCTCTCTCTACAACACCCCTACCTCTCTCTACCCCCACCACTCTAACTCCACCTCTCTCTACACCACCCCTACCTCTCTCTACCCCCACCACTCTAACTCCACCTCTCTCTACACCACCCCTACCTCTCTCTACCCCCACCACTCTAACTCCACCTCTCTCTACACCACCCCTACCTCTCTCTACCCCCACCACTCTAACTCCACCTCTCTCTACAACACCCCTACCTCTCTCTACCCCCACCACTCTAACTCCACCTCTCTCTACACCACCCCTACCTCTCTCTAACCCCCACCACTCTAACTCCACCTCTCTCTACAACACCCCTACCTCTCTCTACCCCCACCACTCTAACTCCACCTCTCTCTACCCCCACCACTCTAACTCCACCTCTCTCTACACCACCCCTACCTCTCTCAACCCCCACCACTCTAACTCCACCTCTCTCTACACCACCCCTACCTCTCTCTACCCCCACCACTCTAACTCCACCTCTCTCTACAACACCCCTACCTCTCTCTACCCCCACCACTCTAACTCCACCTCTCTCTACAACACCCCTACCTCTCTTTACCCCCACCACTCTAACTCCACCTCTCTCTACACCACCCCTACCTCTCTCTACCCCCACCACTCTAACTCCACCTCTATCTACACCACCCCTACCTCTCTCAACCCCCACCACTCTAACTCCACCTCTCTCTACCCCCACCACTCTAACTCCACCTCTCTCTACACCACCCCTACCTCTCTCAACCCCCACCACTCTAACTCCACCTCTCTCTACACCACCCCTACCTCTCTCTACCCCCCACCACTCTAACTCCACCTCTCTCTACCCCCACCACTCTAACTCCACCTCTCTCTACCCCCACCACTCTAACTCCACCTCTCTCTACCCCCACCACTCTAACTCCACCTCTCTCTACACCACCCCTACCTCTCTCAACCCCCACCACTCTAACTCCACCTCTCTCTACAACACCCCTACCTCTCTCTACCCCACCACTCTAACTCCACCTCTCTCTACACCACCCCTACCTCTCTCTACCCCCACCACTCTAACTCCACCTCTCTCTACAACACCCCTACCTCTCTCAACCCCCACCACTCTAACTCCACCTCCCTCTACACCACATCTCTACCTCTCTCAACCCCCACCACTCTAACTCCACCTCTCTCTACCCCCACCACTCTAACTCCACCTCTCTCTACAACACCCCTACCTCTCTCTACCCCCACCACTCTAACTCCACCTCTCTCTACACCACCCCTACCTCTCTCTACCCCCACCACTCTAACTCCACCTCTCTCTACACCACCCCTACCTCTCTCTACCCCCACCACTCTAACTCCACCTCTCTCTACACCACCCCTACCTCTCTCTACCCCCACCACTCTAACTCCACCTCTCTCTACAACACCCCTACCTCTCTCTACCCCCACCACTCTAACTCCACCTCTCTCTACACCACCCCTACCTCTCTCTACCCCACCACTCTAACTCCACCTCTCTCAACAACACCCCTACCTCTCTCTACCCCCACCACTCTAACTCCACCTCTCTCTACCCCCACCACTCTAACTCCACCTCTCTCTACACCACCCCTACCTCTCTCTACCCCCACCACTCTAACTCCACCTCTCTCTACACCACCCCTACCTCTCTCTACCCCCACCACTCTAACTCCACCTCTCTCTACACCACCCCTACCTCTCTCTACCCCCACCACTCTAACTCCACCTCTCTCTACACCACCCCTACTCTCTCTCTACCCCCACCACTCTAACTCCACCTCTCTCTACACCACACCTACCTCTCTCTACCCCCACCACTCTAACTCCACCTCTCTCTACACCACCCCTACCTATCTCTACCCCCACCACTCTAACCTCCACCTCTCTCTACCCAACCACTCGAACTCACCTCTCTCTACACCACCCCTACTCTCTCTACCCCCACCACTCTAACTCCACCTCTCTCTACACCACCCCTACCTCTCTCACCCCCACCACTCTAACTCCACCTCTCTCTACAACACCCCTACCTCTCTCTACCCCCACCACTCTAACTCCACCTCTCTCTACACCACCCCTACCTCTCTCAACCCCCACCACTCTAACTCCACCTCTATCTACACCACCCCTACCTCTCTCAAACCCCCACCACTCTAACTCCACCTCTCTCTACCCCCCACCACTCTAACTCCACCTCTCTCTACACCACCCCTACCTCTCTCTACCCCCACCACTCTAACTCCACCTCTCTCTACACCACCCCTACCTCTCTCTACCCCCACCACTCTATCTCCACCTCTCTCTACCCCCACCACTCTAACTCCACCTCTCTCTACCCCCACCACTCTAACTCCACCTCTCTCTACACCACCCCTACCTCTCTCAACCCCCACCACTCTAACTCCAATTCTCTCTACAACACCCCTACCTCTCTCTACCCCCCACCACTCTAACTCCACCTCTCTCTACACCACCCCTACCTCTCTCTACCCCCACCACTCTAACTCCACCTCTATCTACACCACCCCTACCTCTCTCAACCCCCACCACTCAACTCCACCTCTCTCTACCCCCACCACTCTAACTCCACCTCTCTCTACACCACCCCTACCTCTCTCAACCCCCACCACTCTAACTCCACCTCTCTCTACACCACCCCTACCTCTCTCTACCCCCACCACTCTAACTCCACCTCTCTCTACAACAACCCTACCTCTCTCAACCCCCACCACTCTAACTCCACCTCCCTCTACACCACATCTCTACCTCTCTCAACCCCCACCACTCTAACTCCACCTCTCTCTACCCCCACCACTCTAACTCCACCTCTCTCTACAACACCCCTACCTCTCTCTACCCCCACCACTCTAACTCCACCTCTCTCTACACCACCCCTACCTCTCTCTACCCCCACCACTCTAACTCCACCTCTCTCTACACCACCCCTACCTCTCTCTACCCCCACCACTCTAACTCCACCTCTCTCTACACCACCCCTACCTCTCTCTACCCCCACCACTCTAACTCCACCTCTCTCTACAACACCCCTACCTCTCTCTACCCCCACCACTCTAACTCCACCTCTCTCTACACCACCCCTACCTCTCTCTACCCCCACCACTCTAACTCCACCTCTCTCTACACCACCCCTACCTCTCTCTACCCCCACCACTCTAACTCCACCTCTCTCTACAACACCCCTACCTCTCTCTACCCCCACCACTCTAACTCCACCTCTCTCTACACCACCCCTACCTCTCTCTACCCCCACCACTCTAACTCCACCTCTATCTACACCACCCCTACCTCTCTCAACCCCCACCACTCTAACTCCACCTCTCTCTACCCCCACCACTCTAACTCCACCTCTCTCTACACCACCCCTACCTCTCTCAACCCCCACCACTCTAACTCCACCTCTCTCTACACCACCCCTACCTCTCTCTACCCCCACCACTCTATCTCCACCTCTCTCTACCCCCACCACTCTAACTCCACCTCTCTCTACCCCCACCACTCTAACTCCACCTCTCTCTACACCACCCCTACCTCTCTCAACCCCCCACCACTCTAACTCCAATTCTCTCTACAACACCCCTACCTCTCTCTACCCCCACCACTCTAACTCCACCTCTCTCTACACCACCCCTACCTCTCTCTACCCCCACCACTCTAACTCCACCTCTATCTACACCACCCCTACCTCTCTCAACCCCCACCACTCTAACTCCACCTCTCTCTACCCCCACCACTCTAACTCCACCTCTCTCTACACCACCCCTACCTCTCTCAACCCCCACCACTCTAACTCCACCTCTCTCTACACCACCCCTACCTCTCTCTACCCCCACCACTCTAACTCCACCTCTCTCTCTACCCCCACCACTCTAACTCCACCTCTCTCTACCCCCACCACTCTAACTCCACCTCTCTCGACCCCCACCACTCTAATTCCACCTCTCTCTACACCACCCCTACCTCTCTCAACCCCCACCACTCTAACTCCACCTCTCTCTACAACACCCCCTACCTCTCTCTACCCCCACCACTCTAACTCCACCTCTCTCTACACCACCCCTACCTCTCTCTACCCCCACCACTCTAACTCCACCTCTCTCTACAACACCCCTACCTCTCTCAACCCCCACCACTCTATCTCCACCTCTCTCTACACCACATCTCTACCTCTCTCAACCCCCACCACTCTAACTCCACCTCTCTCTACCCCCACCACTCTAACTCCACCTCTCTCTACACCACCCCTACCTCTCTCTACCCCCACCACTCTAACTCCACCTCTCTCTACACCACCCCTAACTCTCTCTACCCCCACCACTCTAACTCCACCTCTCTCTACACCACCCCTACCTCTCTCTACCCCCACCACTCTAACTCCACCTCTCTCTACACCACCCCTACCTCTCTCTACCCCCACCACTCTAACTCCACCTCTCTCTACACCACCCCTACCTCTCTCTACCCCCACCACTCTAACTCTACCTCTCTCTACACCACCCCTACCTCTCTCAACCCCCACCACTCTAACTCCACCTCTCTCTACACCACCCCTACCTCTCTCTACCCCCACCACTCTAACTCCACCTCTCTCTACAACACCCCTACCTCTCTCTACTACCCCCACCACTCTAACTCCACCTCTCTCTACACCACCCCTACCTCTCTCTACCCCCACCACTCTAACTCCACCTCTATCTACACCACCCCTACCTCTCTCTACCCCCACCACTCTAACTCCACCTCTCTCTACCCCCACCACTCTAACTCCACCTCTCTCTACACCACCCCTACCTCTCTCAACCCCCACCACTCTAACTCCACCTCTCTCTACACCACCCCTACCTCTCTCTACCCCCACCACTCTAACTCCACCTCTCTCTACCACCACCACTCTAACTCCACCTCTCTCTACCCCCACCACTCTAACTCCACCTCTCTCTACCCCCACCACTCTAACTCCACCTCTCTCTACACCACCCCTACCTCTCTCAACCCCCACCACTCTAACTCCACCTCTCTCTACAACACCCCTACCTCTCTCTACCCCCACCACTCTAACTCCACCTCTCTCTACACCACCCATACCTCTCTCTACCCCCACCACTCTAACTCCACCTCTATCTACACCACCCCTACCTCTCTCAACCCCCACCACTCTAACTCCACCTCTCTCTACCCCCACCACTCTAACTCCACCTCTCTCTACACCACCCCTACCTCTCTCAACCCCCACCACTCTAACTCCACCTCTCTCTACACCACCCCTACCTCTCTCTACCCCCACCACTCTAACTCCACCTCTCTCTACCCCCACCACTCTAACTCCACCTCTCTCTACCCCCACCACTCTAACTCCACCTCTCTCTACCCCCACCACTCTAACTCCACCTCTCTCTACACCACCCCTACCTCTCTCAACCCCCACCACTCTAACTCCACCTCTCTCTACAACACCCCTACCTCTCTCTACCCCCACCACTCTAACTCCACCTCTCTCTACACCACCCCTACCTCTCTCAACCCCCACCACTCTAACTCCACCTCTCTCTACACCACCCCTACCTCTCTCTACCCCCACCACTCTAACTCCACCTCTCTCTACCCCCACCACTCTAACTCCACCTCTCTCTACCCCCACCACTCTAACTCCACCTCTCTCTACCCCCACTACTCTAACTCCACCTCTCTCTACACCACCCCTACCTCTCTCAACCCCCACCACTCTAACTCCACCTCTCTCTACAACACCCCTACCTCTCCCTACCCCCACCACTCTAACTCCACCTCTCTCTACACCACCCCTACCTCTCTCTACCCCCACCACTCTAACTCCACCTCTCTCTACAACACCCCTACCTCTCTCAACCCCCACCACTCTAACTCCACCTCTCTCTACACCACATCTCTACCTCTCTCAACCCCCACCACTCTAACTCCACCTCTCTCTACCCCCACCACTCTAACTCCACCTCTCTCTACAACACCCCTACCTTCTCTACCCCCACCACTCTAACTCCACCTCTCTCTACACCACCCCTACCTCTCTCTACCCCCACCACTCTAACTCCACCTCTCTCTACACCACCCCTACCTCTCTCTACCCCCACCACTCTAACTCCACCTCTCTACACCACCCCTACCTCTCTCTGCCCCCACCACTCTAACTCCACCTCTCTCTACACCACCCCTACCTCTCTCAACCCCCACCACTCTAACTCCACCTCTCTCTACACCACCCCTACCTCTCTCTACCCCCACCACTCTAACTCCACCTCTCTCTACAACACCCCTACCTCTCTCAACCCCCTCCTCTCTACCTCCACCTCTCTACCCCCACAGCCCTACCCCCACCTCTCTACCCCCACCGCCCTACACCCACCTCTACCTCTCTCTACCCCACCTCTCTACCTCTCCTCTCTACCCCCACCTCTTCCAGCACCTCTTCCGCTCTCCCTACCCTGCTTTCCACACAAACTGGCTAAACCCCTACCTCTCTCTACCCCCACCACTCTAACTCCACCTCTCTCTACACCACCCCTACCTCTCTCTACCCCCACCACTCTAACGCCACCTCTCTCTACAACACCCCTACCTCTCTCTATCCCCACCACTCTAACTCCACCTCTCTCTACAACACCCCTACCTCTCTCTACCCCCACCACTCTAACTCCACCTCTCTCTACACAACCCCTACCTCTCTCGACCCCCACCACTCTAACTCCACCTCTCTCTACAACACCCCTACCTCTCTCTACCCCACCACTCTAACTCCACCTCTCTCTACACCACCCCTACCTCTCTCTACCCCCACCACTCTAACTCCACCTCTCTCTACAACACCCCTACCTCTCTCTACCCCCACAACTCTAACTCCACCTCTCTCTACACCACCCCTACCTCTCTCTACCCCCACCACTCTAACTCCACCTCTATCTACACCACCCCTACCTCTCTCAACCCCCACCACTTTAACTCCACCTCTCTCTACCCCCACCACTCTAACTCCACCTCTCTCTACACCACCCCTACCTCTCTCAACCCCCACCACTCTAACTCCACCTCTCTCTACACCACCCCTACCTCTCTCTACCCCCACCACTCTAACTCCACCTCTCTCTACCCCCACCACTCTAACTCCACCTCTCTCTACCCCCACCACTCTAACTCCACCTCTCTCTACCCCCACCACTCTAACTCCACCTCTCTCTACACCACCCCTACCTCTCTCAACCCCCACCACTCTAACTCCACCTCTCTCTACAACACCCCTACCTCTCTCTACCCCCACCACTCTAACTCCACCTCTCTCTACACCACCCCTACCTCTCTCTACCCCCACCACTCTAACTCCACCTCTCTCTACAACACCCCTACCTCTCTCAACCCCCACCACTCTAACTCCACCTCTCTCTACACCACATCTCTACCTCTCTCAACCCCCACCACTCTAACTCCACCTCTCTCTACCCCCACCACTCTAACTCCACCTCTCTCTACAACACCCCTACCTCTCTCTACCCCCACCACTCTAACTCCACCTCTCTCTACACCACCCCTACCTCTCTCTACCCCCACCACTCTAACTCCACCTCTCTCTACACCACCCCTACCTCTCTCTACCCCCACCACTCTAACTCCACCTCTCTCTACACCACCCCTACCTCTCTCTACCCCCACCACTCTAACTCCACCTCTCTCTACACCACCTCTACCTCTCTCAACCCCCACCACTCTAACTCCACCTCTCTCTACCCCCACCACTCTAACTCCACCTCTCTCTACACCACCCCTACCTCTCTCAACCCCCACCACTCTAACTCCACCTCTCTCTACACCACCCCTACCTCTCTCTACCCCCACCACTCTAACTCCACCTCTCTCTACACCACCCCTACCTCTCTCTACCCCCACCCTTCTAACTCCACCTCTCTCTACACCACATCTCTACCTCTCTCAACCCCCACCACTCTAACTCCACCTCTCTCTACACCACATCTCTACCTCTATCCATCTCTCTACCTCTACCCCACCTCTCTACATCTACCTCTCTCTACCCCACATCTCTACCCCACATCTCTACCCCACATCTCTACCCCCACCTCTCTACCTCTACCTCTACCTCTACCTCTCTATCTCTACCTCTCTCTACCCCACCTCACTGCCCACAAAATGAGGTAGAGGTAGAGAGTTGGGCATCAGACATATGGTCAGACATTTGGCAGGAGGTTAGGAATTGCAGCTCAGTTTCCACCTCATTTTGTGTGCAGCGTGCACATAGCCTGTCTTCTCTTGATAGCAAGGCTATGCTCACTGAGTCTGTACATAGTCAAAGCTTTCCTTAAGTTTGGGTCAGTCACAGTGGTCAGGTATTCTGTCACTGTGTACTCTCTGTTTAGGGCCAAATAGAATTCTAGTTTGCTCAGTTTTTTTTTGTTAATTCTTTCTAATGTGTCAAGTAATTGTCTTTTAGTTTTCTCATGATTTCGTTGTGTCTAATTGTGTTGCGCTCCTGGGGCTCTGTGGGGTCTGTTTCTGTTTGTGAACAGAGCCCCAGGACCAGCTTGCTTAGGGGACTCTTCTCCAGGTTCATTTCTCTGTAGGTGATGGCTTTGTTATGGAAGGTTTGGGAATCGCTTCCTTTTAGGTGGTTGTAGAATTTAACGGCTATTTTCTCGATTTTGATAATTAGCGGGTATCGGCCTAATTCTGCTCTGCATGCATTAGTTGGTGTTTTACGTTGTACACAGAGGATATTTTTGCAGAGTTCTGCATGCGTAGTCTCAATTTGGTGTTTGTCCCATTTGGTGACTTCTTGGTTGGTGAGCGGACCCCAGACATTTACATTTACATTTACGACATTTAGCAGACGCTCTTATCCAGAGCGACTTACAAATTGGTGCATTCACCTTATAGCCAGTGGGATAACCACTTTACAAATATATATATATATATATTTTTTTGGGGGGGGGGGTAAAGGGGGGGGTGGGGTAGAAGGATTACTTTATCCTTTCCCAGGTATTCCTTAAAGAGGTGGGGTTTCAAATGTCTCCGGAAGGTGGTGAGTGACTCCGCTGTCCTAGCGTCGTGAGGGAGCTTGTTCCACCATTGGGGTGCCAGAGCAGCGAACAGTTTTGACTGGGCTGAGTGGGAACTATGCTTCCGCAGACATAGGGGAGCCAGCAGGCCAGAGTGGGATGAACGCAATGCCCTTGTTTGGGTGTAGGGACTGATCAGAGCCTGAAGGTACGGAGGTGCTGTTCCCCTCACAGCTCCGTAGGCAAGCACCATGGTCTTGTAGCAGATGCGAGCTTCAACTGGAAGCCAGTGGAGTGTGCGGAGGAGCGGGGTGACGTGAGAGAACTTGGGAAGGTTGAACACCAGACGGGCTGCGGCATTCTGGATGAGTTGTAGGGGTTTAATGACACAGGCAGGGAGCCCAGCCAACAGCGAGTTGCAGTAATCCAGACGGGAGATGACAAGTGCCTGGATTAGGACCTGTGCCGCTTCCTGTGTAAGGCAGGGTCGTACTCTCTGAATGTTGTAGAGCATGAACCTGCAGGATCGGGTCACCGCCTTGATGTTAGCGGAGAACGACAGGGTGTTGTCCAGGGTCACGCCAAGGCTCTTCGCACTCTGGGAGGAGGACACAATGGAGTTGTCAACCGTGATGGCGAGATCATGGAACGGGCAGTCCTTCCCCGGGAGGAAGAGCAGCTCCGTCTTGCCAAGGTTCAGCTTGAGGTGGTGATCCGTCATCCATACTGATATGTCTGCCAGACATGCAGAGATGCGATTCGCCACCTGGTTATCTGAAGGGGGAAAGGAGAAGATTAGTTGTGTGTCGTCTGCGTAGCAATGATAGGAGAGGCCATGTGAGGATATGACCGAGCCAAGTGACTTGGTGTATAGCGAGAATAGGAGAGGGCCTAGAACTGAGCCCTGGGGGACACCAGTGGTGAGAGCACGTGGTGCGGAGACAGCTGTTCGCCACGCCACTTGGTAGGAGCGACCGGGCAGGTAGGACGCAATCCAAGAGTGAGCCGCGCCGGAGATGCCCAGCTTGGAGAGGGTGGAGAGGAGGATCTGATGGTTCACAGTATCAAAGACAGCAGACAGGTCTAGAAGGACAAGAGCAGAGGAGAGAGAGTTAGCTTTAGCAGTGCGGAGAGCCTCCGTGACACAGAGAAGAGCAGTCTCAGTTGAATGACCAGTCTTGAAACCTGACTGGTTTGGATCAAGAAGGTCGTTCTGAGAGAGATAGCAAGAGAGTTGGCTAAAGTAGTTTTGGAGAGAAAAGAAAGAAGGGATACTGGTCTGTAGTTGTTGACATCAGAGGGATCGAGTGTTGGTTTTTTGAGAAGGGGTGCAACTCTCGCTCTCTTGAAGACGGAAGGGACATAGCCAGTGGTCAAGGATGAGTTGATCAGCGAGGTGAGGTAAGGGAGAAGGTCACCGGAGATGGTCTGGAGAAGAGAGGAGGGGATATGGTCAAGCGGGCAGGTTGTTGGGCGGCCAGCCGTCACAAGTCGCAAGATTTTATCTGGAGAGAGAGGGGAGAAAGAAGTCAAAGCATAGGGTAGGGCAGTGTGAGCAGGACCAGCAGTGTCATTTGACTTAACAAACGAGGATTGGATGTCGTCAACCTTCTTTTCAAAATGGTTGACAAAGTCATCCACAGAGAGGGAGGAGGGTGGTGGAGGGGGAGGAGGATTCAGCAGGGAGGAGAAGGTGGCAAAGAGCTTCCTAGGGTTAGAGGCAGATGCTTGGAATTTAGAGTGGTAGAAAGTGGCCTTAGCAGCAGAAACAGATGAAGAAAATGTAGAGAGGAGGGAGTGAAAAGATGCCAGGTCCGCAGGGAGTCTAGTTTTCCTCAATTTCCGCTCGGCTGCCCGGAGCCCTGTTCTGTGAGCTCGCAATGAGTCATCAAGCCACGGAGCTGGAGGGGAGGACCGAGCCGGCCGGGAGGATAGGGGACATAGAGAGTCAAAGGATGCAGAAAGGGAGGAGAGGAGGGTTGAGGAGGCAGAATCAGGAGATTGGAGGGAGAAGGATTGAGCAGAGGGAAGAGATGATAGGATGGAAGAGGAGAGAGTAGCGGGAGAGAAAGAGCGAAGGTTGCGACGGCGCATTACCATCTGAGTAGGGGCAGAGTGAGTAGTGTTGGAGGAGAGCGAGAGAGAAAAGGATACAAAGTAGTGGTCGGAGACACGGAGGGGAGTTGCAGTGAGATTAGTAGAAGAACAGCATCTAGTAAAGATGAGGTCAAGCGTATTGCCTGCCTTGTGAGTAGGGGGGGACGGTGAGAGGGTGAGGTCAAAAGAGGAGAGGAGTGGAAAGAAGGAGGCAGAGAGAAATGAGTCAAATGTAGACGTAGGGAGGTTGAAGTCCCCGAGAACTGTGAGGGGTGAGCCATCCTCAGGAAAGGAACGTATCAAGGCGTCAAGCTCATTGATGAACTCTCCAAGGGAACCTGGAGGGCGATAAATGACAAGGATATTAAGCTTAAATGGGCTAGTGACTGTGACAGCATGGAATTCAAATGAGGAGATAGACAGATGGGTCAGGGGAAAAATAGAGAATGTCCACTTGGGAGAGATGAGGATTCCTGTGCCACCACCCCGCTGACCAGATGCTCTCGGGGTATGCGAGAACACATGGTCAGACGAGGAGAGAGCAGTAGGAGTAGCAATGTTTTCAGTGGTAATCCATGTTTCCGTCAGCGCCAAGAAGTCGAGGGACTGGAGGGTAGCATAGGCTGAGATGAACTCTGCCTTGTTGGCAGCAGAACGGCAGTTCCAGAGGCTGCCTGTGACCTTGAACTCCATGTTGGTGGTACGTGCAGGGACCATCAGCAAAAAGTAGACATTTGACTTCAGTTTCAAGTAGGGTGAGGCCGGGTGCTGCAAACTGTTCTAGTGCCCTCACCAATTTGTTGAAATATAAGTTGAAGAGGGTGGGGCTTAAGCTCCATCCCTGTCTCACCCCACGGCCCTGTGGAAAGAAATGTGTGTGTTTTTTGCCAATTTTAACCGCACACTTGTTGTTTATGTACATGGATTTTATAATGTTGTGTTTTTCCCCCAACACCACTTTCCATCAATTTGTATAGCAGACCCTGAGTCAAAAGCTTTTTTGAAATCAACAAAGCATGAGAAGACTTTGCCTTTGTTTTGTTTGTTTGTCAGTCAATTAGGTTGTGCAGGGTGAATACGTGGTCTGTCGTACGGTAATTTGGTAAAAAGCCAATTTGACATTTGCTCTGTACATTGTTTTCTCTGAGGAAATGTACGAGTCTGCTGTTAATGATAATGCAGAGGATTTTCCCAAGGTTGCTGTTGACGTATATCCTACGGTAGTTATTGGGGTCAAATTTGTCTCCACTTTTGTGGATTGGGGTGATCAGTCCTTGGTTCCAAATATTGGGGAAGATGCCAGAGCTGAGGATGATGTTAAAGAGTTTAAGTATAGTCAATTGGAATTTGTCGTCTGTATATTTTATCACTTCATTGAGGATACCATCAACACCACATGCCTTTTTGGGTTGGAGGGTTTGTATTTTGTACTGTAGTTCATTCA
The DNA here is from genome assembly GCA_031479575.1 of Coregonus ussuriensis. Classification (NCBI taxonomy): domain Eukaryota; kingdom Metazoa; phylum Chordata; class Actinopteri; order Salmoniformes; family Salmonidae; genus Coregonus; species Coregonus ussuriensis. The sequence continues at coordinate 56,531,199 of CM062487.1, forward strand.
ATGTAATTGGAGAATCCAGTGGGTTCTGGTAGTCTTTAATAGTTGATTCTAAGATTTGTATTTTATCATTTATATGTTTTTGCTGTTTGTTCTTTGTTATAAGGCCAAAAAGATTGGAGAAGTGGTTTACCCATACATCTCCGTTTTGGATAGATAACTCTTTGTGTTGTTGTTTGTTTTCCAATTTTCCCAGAAGTGGTTAGAGTTTATGGATTCTTCAATTACATTGAGCTGATTTCTGACGTGCTGTTCCTTCTTTTTCCATAGTGTATTTCTGTATTGTTTTAGTGATTCACCATAGTGAAGGCGTAGGCTCAGGTTTTCTGGGTCTATGTTTTTGGTTGGATATGTTTCTCAATTTCTTTCTTAGGTTTTTGCATTCTTCATCAAACCATTTGTCATTGTTATTAATTTTCTCCGGTTTTCTGTTTGAAATTTTTAGATTTGATAGGGAAGCTGAGAGGTTAAATATACTATTCAGGTTTTCTACTGCCAAGTTTACACCTTCACTATTACAGTGAAATTATTTGTCCAGGAAGTTGTCTAAAAGGGATTGAATTTGTTGTTGACTAATTGTTTTTTGGTAGGTTTCCACGCTACTTTACTTCCATCTATAGCATTTCTTAATATTATTCAGTTCCTTTGACTTTGATGCCTCATGATTGAGTATTACTCTGTTCAAGTAGGCTGTGATTTTGGCTGACTGAACGCTCTGAGAGATTCTGGGTTGAGGTCAGTGATAAAGTAGTCTACAGTACTACTGCCAAGAGATGAGCTATAGGTGTACCTACTGTAGGAGTCCCCTCGAAGCCTACCATTGACTATGTACATACCCAGCGTGCAACAAAGCTGCAGGAGTTGTGACCCGTTTTTGTTGGTTATGTTGTCGTAGTTGTGTCTAGGGGGGCATATGGGGGAGGGAATGCTGTCACCTCCAGGTAGGTGTTTGTCCCCCTGTGTGCTGATGGTGTCAAGTTCTTGTCCAGTTCTGGCATTTAGGTCGCCACAGACTAGTACATTTCCCTGGGCCTGGAAATGATTGATTTCCCCCTCCAGGATGGAGAAGCTGTCTTCATTAAAGTATGGGGAGTCTAGTGGGGTGATATAGTCAGCATACAGGAGGACATTTTTCTCTGTTGAGATCATTTCCTTTTGAATTTCTAGCCAAATGTAAAATGTTCCTGTTTTGATTAATATAATAGAGTGGGTTAGGTCTGCTCTATACCAAATTAGCATACCCCCTGAGTCCCTTCCCTGTTTCACACCTGGTAGTTTGGTGGATGGGACTATCAGCTCTCTGTAACCTAGAGGGCAACCAGTGGGTCCATCTCCTCTATACCATGTTTCTTGTAGGATGACAATTTCTGTATTTCTGATTTAGTCCAGGTTCCTGCTCTTTAGGCCAAAGGCAGATGACTTCAGGCCTTGGATATTCCAGGATGAGATAGTGAAGGCTTTGTGCTCCATAAAGTGTCCAATGTTGTTAGTCGTGTGGTTTGGCCTCAGACCAGTAAGTGTGTGCAGAGCTTGCTGAGCATCTGGTACATGCCATTTGCTTGGGCTAGTGTAAGAGTAGGGGTTGGGCATGTTTGCCTGCTCACGGCCTGGGCGTATGTGTGACTTTAAATAATAAATAATAATAATATGCCATTTAGCAGACGCTTTTATCCAAAGCGACTTACAGTCATGCATGCATACATTTTTTTTTTTGTGTATGGGTGGTCCCGGGGATCGAACCCACTACCTTGGCGTTACAAGCGCCGTGCTCTGCCAGCTGAGCTACAGAGGACCACTTTCATGTCGAGGCCCTCTTTGCGGGAGTGGGGGGCATGGGGTGGGCATGAGGGGCATAGGTCTGATCTGAGGGGGCCTAAATGGGGTGTGGGCATGGTGGACTTTGGGGGGTGTTGATTGGTTGGGGTGGGGTTGTGGATGTGGCTGGAGGTGCTATGGTCTGGATGTAGGTCCTCTCGGCGTGGGTCCTCTATGTGTAGGTCCGGGAGAGTGTCTCGCTGGTCTGGGCTGGTCTGTTGATCTGTTGCTTGACACAACGGGCCAAGCAAGCTGTACAAACAAAATGGAAACATCACAGGACGTCTTATTTAATGAAAGGGGTTGCAGTCTGCCGTGAAGCGTTCATCCATGTATCGGGGTAAGAGTCTAGCTACATTTTCAGATATTATACGTTCCAAATTTAGTCAGAAAGTCATTTTCATTGCTAGTTAAATCGTACTGTTATCTAGCTAGCGGACGTTAGCTGGCTGGCTAGCTAGCTAACATTACGTGTATGATCTGTGTAGTAATATTATCTCAGAAAACCATTTGCATTGCTAGTTATAGCCTAATGTTAGCTAGCTAACTAGCATTGAACCTAGTTGGTTAGCTTTAACTACTATGACAATCGGTTTGTATTGCTAGTGCTCTATGGATTGGGATTATGGTTCATTGTTTAGTTAACTAGCTAGCTACATGTCTAAACAAAAGACTCCACTTCATCAGATGATTACATGACCCATCAAGTTAGCCAGGTGTGTCTGGCGGTGATGACTGCCATCTATTGTATAATAATGCTAAAATATTTGTATCTGGAATGTGTCTTTCCGCATCAGTAGAACACGCCTGACTCTCCTCCACCAGTAGTACAAGGAGAATGGTCTAGTGCCTCCCATCAGAAAGAGAGCTGGCCCAAACAAGCACAGGTTACACCTGAAGCACGAGGACTTGCAGCGAGTTGTGAAGTTCATCAACAACTACGCAGAGGATAATGCAATAGTATTACCAGGACGCCACCCAGGACACAAACTGCAGCCATCTCGAATCCCCTGTAGCTCAGTTGGTAGAGCATGGCACTTGCAACGCCAGGGTTGTGAGTTCGTTTCCCACGGGGGGCCAGTATGAAAATGTATGCACTCACTAACTGTAAGTCGCTCTGGATAAGAGAGTCTGCTAAATATGTAAAATGTAATGTGACATAAGCGGCGGTGTGGAATCGATGACAACACTTGGTATGTAAAGCATAAACAACACATATTTTGATGAATTCATTTACCTCCAACATTATTGGCACTACATTTATTGATCTCACATTATGTGTGTATTTTTCAGAGGTACGTGTAGTCGGGCTGCCTTCCTTCAGGAATCTGTGGAGAGATGGCTGGTATGGTGAAGGACAGCACTGTGACAGGGGTCAACATCCCACGGCTGGTTGGACTGGAGGATGGTACGGTGACAGGGGTCAACATCCCACGGCTGGTTGGACTGGAGGATGGTACGGTGACAGGGGTCAACATCCCACAGCTGGTTGGACTGGAGGATGGTATGGTGACAGGGGTCAACATCCCACGGCTGGTTGGACTGGAGGATGGTACGGTGCTGGTGGAAAGCTATGGCAAAACTGCTCCAGCTCCTTCAGGTTGGATGGTTTCCGCTGGTGTACAGCAATCTTTAAGTCATACCACAGATTCTCAATTGGATTGAGGTCTGGGCTTTGACTAGGCTATTCCAAGACATTTAAATGTTTCCCTTTAATCCACTCGAGTGTTGCTTTAGCACTATGCTTAGGGTCATTGTCCTACTGGAAGGTGAACCTCCGTCCCAGTCTCAAATCTCTGGAAGACTGAAACAGGTTTCCCTTAAGAATTTCCCTGTATTTAGCGCCATCCATCATTACTTCAATTCTGACCAGTTTCCCAGTCCCTGCCGATAAAAAACATCCCCACAGCTTGATGCTGCCACCACCATGCTTCACTGTGGGGATGGTGTTCTCGGGGTGATGAGAGGTGTTGGGTTTGCGCCAGACGTAGCGTTTTCCTTGATGGCCAAAAAGCTCAATTTTAGTCTCATCTGACCAGAGTACCTTCTTCCATATGTTTTGGGAGTCTCCCACATTGCTTTTGGCGAACACCAATCGTGTTTGCTTATTTGTGACACTTAGATTGCACACAGGTGGACTTTATTTAACTAATTATGTGACTTCTGAAGGTAATTGGTTGCACCAGATCTTATTTAGGGGCTTCATAGCAAAGGGGGTGAATACATATGCACGCACCACTTTTCCGTTATTTATTTTTTAGAAGTTATTTTTTTCATTTCACTTCACCAATTTTGACTATTTTGTGTATGTCCATTACATGAAATCCAAATAAAAATCTATTTAAATTACAGGTTGTAATGCAACAAAATAGGAAAAACACCAAGGGGGATGAATACTTTTGCAAGGCACTGTAATTACCTTGTGTATCACTAGTATCACTGATATCGTTATTGATATTGTTCTTGTACATACTGTATATTATTTTGTTCTTTCTCTACTGGCATTGACATTTTCTTTTTTGATATTGCTACTTTGCAAATATGCAAGTAACCATTTTACTGTACCGTTTACACGTTCTGTAGAGACCACTTAGCAAGATGTGGCTGGGGGTTATAGCATTTCTTTCACATGACACATCAATTTAGAAAAGTGTGTCTGGGTAAGCGTCATCTAATATTTTCATCTGGACACTTTGTTTTTGATATTGCTACTATGCAAATATTCAAGCAACCATTACATCTTCTGTATCCTGTGCATGTGACAAATAAACTTTGATTTTATTTGATATAGTGTGTGTTTACCAGAGACGGTACAGTGAAGAACAACTTGACCTGCACCAAAGTCAGATTAGGATAAAGGCCAAGGACTAGATAAAGTGTATTTTACCTGGAGTTTTTCTTTATTGTAGGCTGCTACTTTCACCACTTTTAGTCTTGGAATCTTTGGTTGTTTACTACACTACTCACTCTGTTTAGCACATGGCCTCACACCTGAATCGTTAAAGAGATGGGTGGGGCTAAGGCTTTAGAGCAGGGTTCTTCAATCCTGGTCCTGGAGGGCCGAGACACCTCTGTTTTTCATCCTCTCCTTCTAATCAGGGGCTAATTCAGACCTGGGACACCAGGTGAGTGCAATTAACTACCAGGTAGAAATAAAAAACAGAAGTGTTTCGGCCCTCCAGGACCAGGATTGAAGAACCCTGCTTTAGAGGGTGTGAACGATGCTGAATGGGTGTAGACAAAGAAGAGCTCTCCAGTAGGTTTACCATTTTGTTTATCAACTTTCAAAAGTTTATCAACTTTCAAAGCAGAATTACTTTCCCATTGTTCCTCAACTGCAGTGTATTTTATACCATTCTGTATCTCTGAGTGTCTACTTTTATCCAATGTAAAAAACACAATTCAAGATTTTGCTAGGTTGATAGGACCGAATCCAGGTGGTGGGTCACATATTTGACTAAAACATAATAATTTATAGAGGTCCTGGATGGCAGGAAGCTTGGCCCCAGTGATGTACTGGGCTGTACGCACCACCCTCTGTAGTGCCTTGCGGTCAGTGGCCAAGCAGTTGTCATACCAGGCGGTGATGCAACCAGTCAGGATGCTCTCAATGGTGCAGCTGTATAACTTTTTGAGGATCTGAGGACCCATGCCAAATCTTTTCTGTCTCTTGAGGGGGAATAGGCTTTGTCGTGCCCTCTTCACGACTGTCTTGGTGTGTTTGGACCATGATAGTTCGTTGGTGATGTGGACACCAACGAACTTGACACTCTCAACCTGCTCCACTAAAGCCCCGCTGATGAGAATGGGGTCGTGCTCAGTCCTCTTTTTTTTCCTGTAGTCCACAATCATCTCCTTTGTCTTGGTCACGTTGAGGGAGAGGTTGTTATCCTGGCACCACACGGCCAGGTCTCTGACCTCCTCCCTATAGGCTGACTCATCGTTGTCGGTGATCAGGCCTACCACTGTTGTGTCATCGGCAAACTTAATGATGATGTTGGAGTCGTGCCTGGCCATGCAGTCATGGGTGAACAGGGAGTACAGGAGGGGACTGAGCACGCACCCCTGAGGGGCCCCCGTGTTGAGGATCAGTGTGGCAGATGTGTTTTTTTACCTACCCTTACCACCTGGGGGCGGCCCGTCAGGAAGTCCAGGATCCAGTTGCAGAGGGAGGTGTTTAGTCCCAGGATCCTTAGCTTAGTGATGAGCTTTGAGGGCACTATGGTGTTGAATGTTGAGCTGTAGTCAATGAATAGCATTCTCACATAGGTGTTCCTCTTGTCCAGGTGGGAAAGGGCAGTGTGGAGTGCAATAGATATAGCATCATCTGTGGATCTGTTGGGGCGGTATGCAAATTGGAGTGGGTCTAGGGTTTCTGGGATAATGGTGTTGATGTGAGCCATGACCAGCCTTTCAAAGCACTTCATGGCTACAGACGTCAGTGCTACGGGTCGGTAGTCATTTAGGCAGGTTACCTTAGAGTCCTTGGGCACAGGGACAATGGTGGTCTGCTTGAAACATGTTGGTATTACAGACTCAGTCAGGGACATGTTGAAAAGGTAGATGGATGATTTAAATATGTTATTGGACCATAAACTGATTTGGCTCATTAACCTTTACGGGCCGAATAATGATGATCCACGCTTCTTTGAAAATATATATAATAAATTATCAACCCTGCAAGCAATACAAAACTCTATTATTATGGTGAGAGATTATAATACTGTTTTAAATAGCTCAATGGACCGTAAAGGAAAGCACACTATCACCCTCATGCTCTAAAGAAAATAATGAATGTCATGGATACATTAGAACTAGTGGATATATGGAGGCTTAAATATTCTGACCCAGTGAGATATACATGGCGGAGACTCAATCAAGCTAATCGTCTTGACTTATTTCTTATGTCATTCTCGTTGGCACCAAAAGTTTAAAAAGTGTTGATAGGGGACAGAATCCAGTCGGACCATCAGATAATAGGCATATACATTACTCTTACTGAATTTCAACGTGGGCGAGGATATTGGAAATGTAATCAAAGCCTATTGGATGATAACTTGTTTTTAACTAGGACATAGGAATTTATAACTGAATTTTTCTGACAGTACATAGGTACAGCAAATCCCCTTATTGTACGGGACACCTTTAAATGTGCCTTTAGAGGCCATGCAATTCAGTACTCATCTCGAAAACAAAAGCAATTTAGGTCAAAAGAGTCCATACTAACAAAGGAAAAATAAGGTTTTACAGAACAGATCGATAGCAATAAAAACTGTAACATAGAGGCTCAGAATAAATTAGTGGAAAAAAATAAAAATAAAAAATAAATAATTGGAGGAACTTATTCAAGAAAGATCAAGTGTAATATTTTATAAAAATAAAGCAAATGGAATGGAAAATAGGGAGAATTTTAAAAAAAATCTTAAACATAGAAATACTACCAAAAATAATTTACTGAAACTGGTTACAAATGACAGTCACCCATGTTTCACCAAATGATATTTTGAAGGAGGAAGCAAAGTACTTTAAGCATATGTTTTCGTTTCAGTCGCCTCCATCTCCTCTAACTGAAGCTAATCTATTGATAATAGAAAAATAATACCTCCATCTCCTCTAACTCAAAAAGTTAGCAAAAATAGCTAAGATCTTGCTACCATGGAAAGGCGCAGTGGCGCAGTGGTCTAAGGCACTGCATCGCAGTGCTAGCTGTGCCACTAGAGATCCTGGTTCGAATCCAGGCTCTGCTGTAGCCGGCCGCAACCGGGAGACCAATGGGGCGGCGCACAATTGGTCCAGCGTCGTCCAGGGTAGGGGAGGGAATGGCCGGCAGGGAGGTAGCTCAGTTGGTAGAGCATGGCGTTTGCAACGCCAGGGTTGTGGGTTCGTTTCCCACGGGGGTCCAGTATGAAAATAAAAAAGAATAATGTATGCACTAACTGTAAGTTGCTCTGGATAAGAGCGTCTGCTAAATGAAGTAAATGTAAATACCTGTCTGTTTGTGGAAAAATCACCCTAATGAACTCTTTAGTAATATCCCAATTTACCAACTTGCTTATGGTCTTGCCTACACCTAGCGAACAGTTTTTTAAATTCTATGAGAAAAAAAGATTCCATTTTATTTGGAGTGGCAAGCCAGACAAAATTAAACGGGAATATCTATATAATGAAAATGAATTCGGAGGGCAGAAATGATTAAATATTAAACCATTAGACCTCTCACTAAAGGCTTCAGTCATACAAAAGTTATACTTAAATCCGAACTGCTTCTCTAGAAAATTAGTAAGAATGTCTCACCCCATGTTGAAGAATGGCCTTTTTCCCTTTATTTAGATTACAACCTCTTACTTTCAATTATTTGAAAAGGAAATAATCTCCCAAATATAACTTTATAAAACAAGCCATAGAAAGTTGGTTGCAATTTCAATTTCATCCACCAGAAACGACAGAACAAATAATACAACAAATATTGTGGTTAATCTCAAATATTTTTAGAAAGAAAGTTTAATAAAGGTATAATCTTCGTAAATTATGTCTCTCCGGCCTCTAGGTCACCAGGCTGCTCTTTATTACGCACACCTGTCACCATCGTTACGCACACCAGCGCCTCATCAGACTCACCTGGACTCCATCACCTCCCTGATTACCTCCCCTATAACTGTCACTCCCCTTGGTTCTTTCCTCAGGTGTTGTTGACTCTGTGCGTTGTTCGTGTTTCTAGTTTTATTAAATATTCTTCCCAACGTTACAAATGATATCATCGGTAGGACTGGTGGAGTTATGTCACACATGCAGCTAACAAAAACGTATGGAAATGTCTGCTCTACCCAAAATTACAACCAACTAATTGCAGCACTACCGCAAAAATGGAAGAGGAAAAGTTGAAGGGGGAGAAAGTAAGGAACTTGTCTGTCGGCCTTGCATTAAAGACCATCATTGGTTAAAGAAAATTGTGATAAATGAAAAAGTATACCAGTTTCATTTCAGGACCAAAAAAATTGACAGCAATGCCATATAGATTACAAAATAGTTGGGAAGAGATTTTTGACGTACCGATTCCATTGCATAGTATTTATGAACTGATACGCAAGACAAGACCCGATTCAAAATTCTTGCAACCAATAGAATGTTATTTATATTGGAGATACAATCTTCCCAGCTCTGCAGATTTTGCTGGAAGAGACAGAATCATTAGATCATTTGTTTTGGTATTGTCCATAAGTGGCTTGTTTTTGGTCACAGGTCCAGGAATGGCTGAAGAAGTGCAATATTTACCTGGAGCTAACCCTGCAGATAGCACTACTGGGTGATCCGAAAAGTCATAGTCAATCTATCAACTGTAAGAACTTATCCTCTGCAGCAGAGGTAACTCTGGGTCTTCCATTCCTGTGGCGGTCCTCATGAGAACCAGTTACATCATAGAGCTTGATGGTTTTTGCGACTGCAAAAAAAATGCTGTATTGACTAACCTTCATGTCTTAAAGTAATAATGGACTGTCGTTTCTCTTTGCTTATTTGAGCTGTTCTTGCCATAGTATGGACTCTTTTACCAAATAAGGCTATCTTCTGTATACCCCCCTACCTTGTCACAACACAACTGATTTGCTCAAACGCATTAATACGGAAAGAAATTCCACAAATTAACTTTTAAGAAGGCATACCTGTTAATTGAAATGCATTCCAGGTGACTACCTCATGAAGCTGGTTGAGAGAATGCCAAGAGTGTGCAAAGCTGTCATCAAGGCAAAGGGTGGATATTTGAAGAATCTCAAATATAAAATATATTTTGATTTGTTTAACACTTTTTTGGTTACTACATGATTCCCTATGTGTTATTTCATAGTTTTGATGTCTTCACTATTATTCAACAATGTAGAAAATAGTAAAAATAAAGAAAAACCCTTGAATGAGTAGGTGTGTCCAAACTTTTACCGGTAGTGTATGTTGAAGAGGGTGCACCCCTGTCTTACCCCACGGCCCTGTGGAAAGAAATGTGTGTGTTTTTGCCAATTTTAACCGCACACTTGTTGTTTGTGTACATGGATTTTATAATGTTGTATGTTTCCCCCCCAACATCACTTTCCATCAATTTGTATAGCAGACCCTCATGCCAAATTGAGTCAAAAGCTTTTTTGAAATCAACAAAGCATGATAAGACTTTGCCTTTGTTTTGTTTTTTTGTTTGTCAATTAGGGTGTGCAGGGTGAATACGTGGTCTGTCTTATGGTAATTTGGTAAAAATCCTATTTGACATTTGCTCAGTACATTGTTTTCACTGAGGAAATGAACTAGTCTGCTGTTAATGATAATGCAGAGGATTTTCCCAAGGTTGCTGTTGAAACATATCCCACGGTAGTTATTGGGGTCAAATTTGTCTCCACTTTTGTGGATTGGGGTGATCAGTCCTTGTTTCCAAATATTGGGGAAGATGCCAGAGCTGAGGATGATGTTAAAGAGTTTGTGGTCTGTATATTTTAACATTTCATTTAGGATACTATCAACCCCACAGGCCTTTTTGGGTTGGAGGGTTTGTATTTTGTCCTGTAGTTCATCTCAGGTCTATCTCTATAATACAGTCGTGGTCAAAAGTTTTGAGAATGACACAAATATTGGTCTTCACAAAGTTTGATGCTTCAGTGTTTTTAGATATTTTTGTCAGATGTTACTATGGTATACTGAAGTATAATTACAAGCATTCCATAAGTGTCAAAGGCTTTTATTGACAATTACATTAAGTTTATGCAAAGAGTCAATATTTGCAGTGTTGACCCTTCTTTTTCAAGACCTCTGCAATCCGCCCTGGCATGGTGTCAATTCACTTCTGGGCCACATCCTGACTGATGGCAGCCCATTCTTGCATAATCAATGCTTGGAGTTTGTCAGAATTTGTGGGTTTTTGTTTGTCCACCCGCCTCTTGAGGATTGACCACAAGTTCTGTATGGGTGGTCCTCTGTAGCTCAGCTGGTAGAGCACGGCGCTTGTAACGCCAAGGTAGTGGGTTCGATCCCCGTGACCACCCATACACAAAAATGTATGCGCGCATGACTGTAAGTCGCTTTGGATAAAAGCGTCTGCTAAATGGCATATTATATTATATTATTATTCTCAATGGGATTAAGGTCTGGAGAGTTTCCTGGCCATGGACCCAAAATGTCGATGTTTTGTTCCCCGAGCCTCTTAGTTATCACTTTTGCCTTATGGCAAGGTGCTCCATCATGCTGGAAAAGGCGTTGGTCGTCACCAAACTGTTCTTGGATGGTTGGGAGAAGTTGCTCTCGGAGGATGTGTTGGTACAATTCTTTCTTCATGGCTGTGTTCTTAGGCAAAATTGTGAGTGATCCCACTCCTTTGGCTGAGAAGCAACCCAACACATGAATGGTCTCAGGATGCTTAACTGTTGGCATGACACAGGACTGATGGTAGCGCTCACCTTGTCTTCTCCGGACAAGCTTTTTTTCTGGATACCCCAAACAATCGGAAAGGGGATTCATCAGAGAAAATGACTTTACCCCAGTCCTCAGCAGTCCAATCCCTGTACCTTTTGCAGAATATCAATCGGTCCCTGATGTTTTTCCTGGAGAGAAGTGGCTTCCTCGCTGCCCTTCTTGACACCAGGCCATCCTCCAAAAGTCTTCGCCTCACTGTGCGTGCAGATGCACTCACACCTGCCTGCTGCCATTCCTGAGCAAGCTCTGCACTGGTGGTGCCCAGATCCTGCAGCTGAATCAACTTTAGGAGACGGTTCTGGCACTTGCTGGACTTTCTTGGGCGCCCTGAAGCCTTCTTCACAACAATTGAACCTCTCTCCTTGAAGTTCTTGATGATTCGATTAATGATTGATTTAGGTTCAATCTTACTAGCAGCAATATCCTTGCCTGTGAAGCCCTTTTTGTGCAAAGCAGTAATGACGGCACGTGTTTCCTTGCAGGTAATCATGGTTAACAGAGTAAGAACAATGATTTCAGCACGGCGCTTGTAACGCCAAGGTAGTGGGTTCGATCCCCGGGACCACCCATACACAAAAAAAAATGTATGCACGCATGACTGTAAGTCGCTTTGGATAAAAGCGTCTGCTAAATGGCATATTATTATTATTATTATTATTATTATTATTTCAAGCACCACCCTCCTTTTAAAGCTTCCAGTCTGTTATTCTAACTCAATCAGCATGACAGAGTGATCTCCAGCCTTGTCCTCGTCAACACTCTCACCTGTGTTAACGAGAGAATCACTGACATGATGGCAGCTGGTCCTTTTGTGGCAGGGCTGAAATGCAGTGTAAATGTTTTTTTGGGATTAAGTTCATTTTCATGGCAAAGAGGGACTTTGCAATTAATTGCAATTCATCTGATCACTCTTCATAACATTCTGGAGTATATGCAAATTGCCATCATAAAAACTGAGGCAGCAGACTTTGTGAAAATTAGTATTTGTGTCATTCTCAAAACTTTTGACCACGACTGTATACTACTATTGATACCAGAACACATTGACCTTCTTCTCACACATTGAAACATTTGCTTTTATTAGTCCATTGTAATAGTCAGCGTGTTAACTTTTCAGCTGCGCTCCAAATCGTTTTGAAATGGGAGCATCTCTCAATCTCTTTCCCTCTCTCTCGCTCTCTCTCTCTCTCTCACAGTCCTCCCCTCCCTCTCTCTCTCTCTCTCTCTCTCTCATAATCCTCCCCTCCCTCTCTCTCTCTCTCTCTCTCTCTCTCTCATAATCCTCCCCTCCCTCTCTCTCTCTCTCTCTCTCTCTCATAGTCCTCCCCTCTCTCTCTCTCTCTCTCTTTCTCTCTCTCTCATAGTCCTCCCCTCTCTCTCTCTCTCTCCTGCCTGAGTGGTTTATTTGTTTTATTGTGTAGTTGCAGAGGGACCCGAGTTTCAGCTTTGAAGTTGTGAGCAATTGCAGGACCCTTGGCTTGTGTACACTCAGTTCACACGCCAGAGATAGAGGGAGAGGAGAGGAGAGGAGCGTGAGAGGGCAGAAAGGAGAGGAGAAAGTGGGAGGAGAGAGGAGAGAGGAGAAAGTGGGCCCGCCCATGTATTTAAAAGCAGTCCTTGTATTGCTCAACAGAGTCAGATTGTAGCTCCGTTTATTGCAGTTTGCATCTAATTTCTGAAATTCAAGGAAACCTCTGTAAAATGTGGAAAATGTATGCTGATAACACACAGACAACCTTTAGAAAAGGGAACAATCCCTTGATAAACATTTGACTTTTAAATTCCTCTGTACCGTGACAAATATACATTGTAAATGTTTGAATTTATTGCTGGGGATGGACTAAGGCTAACTGATATTTCAGCTGATTAATAATGATGAGTTGTAGTAGGCTACATACAGTACTTGATGGTAGTTTAACAATGAGTTGGTCGTGAAAAGTAAGATTGAGGGTTTTTGTCCATATGGCTGAGGGAGTAGAGGTGTTGACATTCTCTCCTAGACCAGAGGTGGGTGTGTGGGTGTGTGGGTGTGTGGGTGTGTGGGTGTGTGGGTGTGTGGGTGTGTGGGTGTGTGTGTGTGTGGGTGTGTGGGTGTGTGTGTGTGTGTGTGTGTGTGTGTGTGTGTGTGTGTGTGTGTGTGTGTGTGTGTGTGTGTGTGTGTGTGTGTGTGTGTGTGTGTGTGTGTGTGTGTGTGTGTGTGTGTGTGTGTGTGTGTGTGTGTGTGTGTGTGTGTGTGTGTGTGTGTGTGTGTGTGCATGTGTGTGTGTGTGTGTGTGTGTGTGTGTGTGTGTGTGTGTGTGTGTGTGTGTGTGTGTGTGTGTGTGTGTGTGTGTGTGTGTGTGTGTGTGTGTGTGTGTGTGAGAGGCGCAACACCTCTGTCTAAGATCTCTCAAACCACTAACGTTCAGGCTAACGACATTGAGTTGAAAATAAACGTAGGAAATAAAAAAAGGTCAAAGACACAAACTAGACAACAGATGAACAATAAAACAAACAGTAAACCTTGAGTGGGTTGCTCTGAAGGAAAACTATGCTCAACTGAGGTAGAGGTGGTTAAAAATATGTTTATAAAGTTATAGTTTGAACGAAAATGTACTCTTAGCAGTGCAGTAAATGTACTCTTAGCAGTATTCATAGTTCAAGTGTGGTTCATGTCATGTCACAAGAGTCAACCAGTAATCTTTCTACATTTGATAGACGCGTGTGGGCCCTTGAACCCAGACTTCTTGCCTTCTTCTCCAGCCTTCTGTATAAGCGGCCACAGTTTCTCCCTGGCGGTATCAGAGCCTGTCCCATGATATTGACAGTTTTCCTGCAAATAGTCTGTTATGAAGCTTTTTGGACCTAGACTTGGTGCTCCAGTACCGCTTGCCATGCGGTAGCAGAGAGAACAGTCTATGACTAGGGTGGCTGGGGTCTTTGACAATTTTTAGGGCCTTCCACCGCCTGGAATAGCCTGGTATAGAGTTCCTGGAGGGCAGGAAGCTTGGCCCCAGTGATGTACTGGGCCGTATGCACTACCCTCTCGATGGTGCAGCTGTATAACTTTTTGAGGATCTGAGGACCCATGCCAAATCTTTTCAGTCTCTTGAGGGGGAATAGGCTTTGTCGTGCCCTCTTCACGACTGTCTTGGTGTGTTTGGACCATGATAGTTTGTTGTTGATGTGGACACCAAGGAACTTGACGCTCTCAACCTTCTCCACTACAGCCCGTCGATGAGAAAGGGGGCGTGCTCAATCCTCTTTTTTCCCTGTAGTCCACAATCATCTCCTTTGTCTTGGTCACGTTGAGGGAGAGGTTGTTCTCCTGGCACCACACGGCCAGGTCTCTGACCTCCTCCCTATAGGCTGTCTCATCGTTGTCGGTGATCAGGCCTACCACTGTTGTGTCGTCGGCAAACTTAATGGTGGTGTTGGAGTCGTGCCTGGCAATGCAGTCATGGGTGAACAGGGAGTACAGGAGGGGACTGAGCACGCACCCCTGAGGGGCCCCCGTGTTGAGGATCAGAGTGGCGGATGTGTTGTTACCTACCCTTACCACCTGGGGGCGGCCCGTCAGGAAGTCCAGGATCCAGTTGCAGAGGGAGGTATTTAGTCCCAGTGTCCTTAGCTTAGTGATGAGCTTTGAGGGCACTATGCTGTTGAACGCTGAGCTGTAGTCAATTAATAGCATTCTCACGTTGTGTTTCTCTTGTCCAGGTGGGAAAGGGCAGTGTGGAGTGCAATAGAGATTGCATCATCTGTGGATCTGTTGGGGCGGTATGCAAATTGGAGTGGGTCTAGGGTTTCTGGGATGATGGTGTTGATGTGAGCCATGACCAGCCTTTCAAAGCGCTTCATGGCTACAGACGTGAGTGATACGGGTCTCTAGTCATTTAGACAGGTTATCTTAGTGTCCTTGGGCACGGGGACAATGGTGGTCTGCTTGAAACATGTTGGTATTACAGACTCAGACAGGGAGAGGTTGAAAATGTCAGTGAAGACACTTGCCAGTTGGTCAGCGCATGCTCGGAGTACACGTCCTAGTAATCCGTCTGGCCCAGCGGCCTTGTGAGGGTTGACCTGCTTAAAGGTCTTACTGGGGCTAGACTGGGGCTGGGCTGGGACTGGGCTGGGACTGGGGGATGGGCTAAGGCTGGGGCTAGACTGGGGCTGGGGCTGAGGCTGGGGCTGAGACTGGGGCTGATCTAGTCTGAGGCTGGGGCTGAGGCTGGGGCTGAGGCTTGGCTGGGGCACACAGAACTACACTCCAACCCCCACTCCCACCCCCACTCCAACCCCCACTCCAACCCCCACTCCCACCCCCACTCCAACCCCCACTCCCACCCCCACTCCAACCCCCACTCCAACCCCCACTCCAACCCCCACTCCCACCCCCACTCCAACCCCCACTCCAACCCCCACTCCCACCCCCACTCCAACCCCCACTCCCACCCCCACTCCAACCCCCACTCCCACCCCCACTCCAACCCCCACTCCCACCCCCACTCCCACCCCCACTCCAACCCCCACTCCAACCCCCACTCCCACCCCCACTCCAACCCCCACTCCAACCCCCACTCCCACCCCCACTCCCACCCCCACTCCAACCCCCACTCCAACCCCCACTCCAACCCCCACTCCAACCCCCACTCCAACCCCCACTCCCACCCCCACTCCCACCCCCACTCCAACCCCCACATCCCACCCCCACTCCCACCCCCACTCCAACCCCCACATCCCACCCCCACTCCAACCCCCACTCCCACCCCCACTCCCACCCCCACTCCAACCCCCACTCCAACCCCCACTCCAACCCCCACTCCAACCCCCACTCCCACCCCCACTCCCACCCCCACTCCAACCCCCACTCCCACACTCTTCCAAACCAACACCACCAGTACACACTGGTACAGATAGGTCACCAAGGATATCGGCCCAATTCAATATCTATCTCACTTCGTAATGGGTTAGTAAGCCTTTGACGACATGGCTGTGTGTGTGTGTGTGTGTGTGTGTGTGTGTGTGTGTGTGTGTGTGTGTGTGTGTGTGTGTGTGTCTGTGTGTGTGTCTGTGTGTGTGTCTTTGTGTGTGTCTGTGTGTGTGTGTGTGTGTGTGTGTGTGTGTGTGTGTGTGTGTGTGTGTGTGTGTGTGTGTGTGTGTGTGTGTGTGTGTGTGTGTCTGTATGTGTGTGTGTGTCTGTCTGTCTGTCTGTGTGTGTGTGTCTGTGTGTCTGTGTGTCTGTGTGTGTGTGTGTGTGTGTGTGTGTGTGTGTGTGTGTGTGTGTGTGTGTGTGTGTGTGTGTGTGTGTGTGTGTGTGTGTGTGTGTGTGTGTGTGTATGTGTGTGTCTGTCTGTGTGTGTGTGTCTTCTAGTCTGGCTCCTCTAACACCCTCACAGTGTGTTGCTGTCAGATGGTACAATCAGGAACATGTGGGTGATGGTGTCAGATGATATAATCAGGAACATGTGGGTGATGATGTCAGATTATATAATCAGAAACATGTAGGTGGTGATGTCAGATGATATAATCAGGAACATGTGGGTGATGAGGTCAGATTATATAATCAGAAACATGTAGGTGATGATGTCATATGATATAATCAGGAACATGTGGGTGATGATTTCAGATTATATAATCCTAAACGTGGGTGATGATGTCAGATGGTATAATCAGGAACATGTGGGTGATGATGTTAGATGGCATAATCAGGAACATGTGGGTGATGATGTCAGATGATATAATCAGGAACATGTGGGTGATGATGTCAGATTATATAATCAGAAACATGTAGGTGATGATGTCAGATGATATAATCAGGAACATGTGGGTGATGATGTCAGATTACATAATCAGAAACATGTAGGTGAGGATGTCAGATGATATTATCAGGAACATGTGGGTGATGATGTCAGATTATATAATCCGAAACGTGGGTGGGTAATGATGTCAGATGGTATAATCAGGAACATGTGGGTGATGATGTTAGATGGTATAATCAGGAACATATGGGTGATGATGTCAGATGGTATAATCAGGAACATGTGGGTGATGATGTCAGATGGTATAATCAGGAACATGTGGGTGATGATGTCAGATGATATAATCAGGAACATGTGGGTGATGATGTCAGATGGTATAATCAGGACATGTGGGTGATGATGTCAGATGATATAATCAGGAACATGTGGGTGATGATGTCAGATGGTACAATCAGGAACATGTGGGTGATGATGTCAGATGGTACAAGCAGGAACATGTGGGTGATGATGTCAGATGATATAATCAGGAACATGTGTGTGATGATGTCAGATGATATAATCAGGAACATGTGGGTGATGATGTCAGATGGTACAATCAGGAACATGTGGGTGATGATGTCAGATGATATAATCAGGAACAAGTGGGTGATGATGTCAGACGGTACGATCAGGAACATGTGGGTGATGATGTCAGATTATATAATCAGAAACATGTAGGTGATGATGTCAGATGATATAATCAGGAACATGTGGGTGATGATGTCAGATGGTACAATCAGGAGCATGTGGGTGATGATGTCAGATGATATAATCAGGAACATGTGGGTGATGATGTCAGATGGTACAATCAGGAGCATGTGGGTGATGATGTCAGATTATATAAGCAGAAACATGTGGGTAATGATGTCAGATATAATCAGTAACATATGGGTGATGATGTCAGATGATATAATCAGGAACATGTGGGTGATAATGTCAGATTATATAATCCGAAACATGGGTGATGTTGTCAGATGGTATAATCAGGAACATGTGGGTGATGATGTTAGATGGTATAATCAGGAACATATGGGTGATGATGTCAGATGATATAATCAGGAACATGTGTGATGATGTTAGATGGTATAATCAGGAACATATGGGTGATGATGTTAGATGGTATAATCAGGAACATGTGGGTGATGATGTTAGATGGTATAATCAGGAACATGTAGGTGATGATGTCAGATGGTATAATCAGGAACATGTGGGTGATAATGTCAGATGATATAATCAAGAACTGGTGCTTATATATTAGCAGACCCAGATCAATACAACAAAACACATGCTTGGTTTGGTCAACATAATTAAATCCATACATTCCACTATTAAAAACTAGACACAGCTATGTGTGTAGGTGATTGGTATATCTTTTTTTTTTATTCATCAATACTTTGTTTCGTTAATCATGTCAGCTACTATATAGTATGTAGAGAGTTAATTGGTTGAACATGTTGTCAGCTAGCTTCATGCTCATTTTAGGACAGAAAACACCCTGAATAGCAATGGATTTGACCTAAATTACCTATCCATTGGATACAGCAGGATATCACTCTGCCCAACCCTACTGTAGAAAGGTTGGGACGAAGGGGTGAGGGAGGAAGGGGTGAGGGAGGAAGTTAAAAGAGTGAAAAAGTAACATGTGGTAACTGCCCTGCCATTACATCCTCCCCTGGTACTAGGAGTTCCCCCTCAACAGCAAGCTCAGCACACAGCACAGTTAGACATGTTTCCACCCAGCCTCAGCTCTGGTTTCAAGTAGTGTTTGTTTTCTTTCAAATACTCTGAGAATTTGACTAAGCCTGCATGGAGTGTCAGATGGGTAGGTTTTGCACTTTTGGGACTATTCCATCGATTCCATTTCAACAGGAAAGCTCAATCGAGCACGGCTAAGGTATTGAGGTATTTGAAAGAAAACAATTACTACTTGAACCTAGGTGGTGTGGTTTCAACCCAACCCTGACCTGATCCATCTCTGGCAGTCAAACACATCTGCAGCTGGGAGAGGAGCCAGGTTCAATGGGTTGGAGTGGGGGTCTTCTCCCCCCTTGTAATCAGAAAATTAGGCTACATATATAATCCCTATTCATTCAATAGGCTCTCTATGGGCCTAATGGTGTAGATTTGTCGTTTATCTTTTAAAATGTATTAGCCCACCTTTTAACGTGGCATAAACACAACCAGCTATGATGTTTTCATCTGACTGTCAAACAATTACTTCAAAAGGCTCATGTAGGCTAGCCCATTACATTACACGGAAGAGTCATTGGACGAAGGCGTCTCCCTGTACGGGAGATTTTTGTTAAGAGTGCCGACGCTCGGTCTGAACATTAACATGCATCGCTTGCGATGTGGTTTTGGAAGCATAAGGAACTTAACTTTCATATCAGTGAGAAATCAATTTAAAAAAACAAAACATTAATTTGATACACACCTTTATAGGGTTAGGGTTAGTGTTCGCACAAGCCCATATCTCCATATTACAGCGCGTGTTTACCGAAAACAGACAGAAGACAGAGGAACCACCTGTGCTAATTAGCTATCTAGCATGCGCCGAACACCTGTGTGTAACGGAAGAAGGCAGCCAGAAACGTGTTGTCACTGACATATGCTGTCGGCTGCAACTTGTGATAAAACCAGTTTAAACAGTGGCGGTCGGTGCTGTTTAAGATGAGGGAGGACGATACAATATTTTTAGGAGCAGGGCCTTATTTCTATTACAGCATATGTGGCGGACCGACTCGATTCTGTGTTTTTTACATTGGATAAAAGTAGAGACTCAGAGCTAGAAAATGGTGTATCATACACTACAGGAACAATGGGAAAGTAATTCTGCTTTGGAAGTTGATAAACTTGTAACCTCACTTTTGAGAAAATGGCCCTTGAATGTTTTGGTACACCCACTGGAGAGCTCTTCTTTGTCTTTACCCATTCAGCATCGTTCACACCCTTTTAAGCTTTAGCCCCACCCATGTATTTAAGGATTCACATGTGAGGCTATGTACTTAACAACCAAAGATTTCTAAAGGCTGGTTTATACTACGGGTGTGTTTTAATCTGGAGTGCCAGAGTGTGCTCTGGGCGTTGGTAACCTCAGAGCATGTCAGATTGTGTGATGGTATTGAAAATCCTCACGACCAAGGGAAGAATCTTGTAGTGTGACCCCCGTCTGTGCTCACCATCGTCCCTTTGATGCGGTGAAGTTGTCCTGTCCCCTTAGCAGAAAAACACCCCCAAAGCATAATTTTTCCACCTCCATGTTTGACGGTGGGGATGGTGAATCATTCAGATGTTCATTGGCAATCTTCAGACGGGCCTGTATATGTGCTTTCTCTCACCACTACGTTAGCAAGACCAAAAAAATGACAGGACAGACAGTCGTTGAATGTAAGACGCTAAGCGATGTTAGGATTTTGAAAGCCATGTAGTATCCACCCGGCTTTTTAAGTTTATCCCCGTTTCGTTCTGTTTGCTTCCATTTAAGAAAAGTTTTTCAACAGAATCGGCGGAATGAATACACCCCTTATCACCCTCAAACACAGTTCACTTTCATAGCAGCCACATACAAACAGCATGATCCCTTTGATCATTGTATAATTCCTTCTCGCATCTACGCGCTCTCCTCTCACCTTTTCCCTTCGCTTGTGGACTTCAGTGCACAACACATCAGCTGTCTGTGACCAGGTAAAAAAAAAAATCCAAGCCAAACCTTCATATCATGACCGCTAACCGCTACACACAGCCTACATCGTAGTCAACATAGCTTCTAGAACTAACAAGTTAGTAAACCCGCTAAAATCATGCAGTACGGTTAGTTAGCTAGCAGTTAACCCGGCGGCAATACATTAATAAAACCAAAAGCTTTCCTTGACTTTGAAGAGTTCCAGTGTTGGATAGCCATAGCCAGCTAGCTAACATAGCATCCCTCTCTGTTTGAGGCGGGTGTTTTAGTAGGTTAAACTAGCTAGCTGCATTCGCTAGATAAGTAAGTGGAAGTGAAAAAATAAATACTATGAAATATAGCTAGCTCTCTCTCTCGCTTCTCTATCATTTTGGAAGAAATGTATTTGTTCAAAACTGTTCAACTATTGTCTTTCTCTCTCTTTGAGTGAACTACTCACCACATGTTATGCACTTCAGTGCTAGGTAGCTGTAGGTTATGCTTTCAGTGCTAGATTCATTCGCTGATGCTTTGATTGGGTGGACAACATGTCAGTTCATGCTGCAAGAGCTCTGATAGGTTGGAGGACATCCTCCGGAAGTTGTCATAATTACTGTGTGGGTCTATGGAAGGGGTTGAGAACCATGAGCCTCCTAGGTTTTGTATTGAAGTCAATGTACCCAGAGGAGGACAGAAGCTAGCTGTCCTCTGGCTACACCATGGTGCTACCCTACAGAGTGCTGTTGAGGCTACTGTAGACTTTCATTGCAAAACAGTGTGTTTTTATTTGGTGATGTGAATATTTTTAGTATAGTTTTATCTAAAAATGATAACTTTTTTAATGTTTCACTACCTTTATGAAATTCACTGAGTAGGATGGTCCTCCCCTTCCTCCACTGAGGAGCCTCCACTAGTCTGTAAGGTCCCCCAATCTAGTAGTGAATTTTAAGCACAGATTCAACCACAAAGACCAGGGAGGTTCAACAATGCCATGCGAAGAAGGGCACCGATTTGCAGGTGTGTAAATATAAAAAAACTGATGCTGAATATCCCTTTGAGCAAGTTATTAATTCGGATTTGGATGGTGTATCAATACACCCAGTCACTACAAAAATACAGGCGTCCTTCCTAACTCTGTTGCTGCTCAGAGATTTCACCATGAGGTCAATGGGGATTTTAAAACAGTTACAGAGTTTAATGGCTGTGATAGGAGAAAACTGAGGATGGATCAACAACATTGTAGTTACTCCACAACACTAACCTAAATGATAGAGTGAAAATAAGGAAGCTTGTACAGAATAAAAGTATTCCAAAATATGCATTCTGTTTGCAACAAGGCAAAAAATGTGGCAAAGAAATTCACTTGTTGTCCTGAATATACAACGTTATGCTTGGGGCAAACACAACACATCACTTAGTACCACTCTTCATATTTTTAAGCATGGTGGTGGCTGCATCATGTTATGGGTGTGCTTGTCATCGGCAATGACTAGTGAGTTGTTTTGGATAAAAAGAAATGGAATAGAGCTAAGCACAGGCAATGTCCTAGAGGAAAACCTGGTTCAATCTTCTTTCCAACAGACACTGGGAGATGAATTCACCTTTCAGCAGGACAATAACCTAAAACACAAGGCTTACCAAGATTTGCTTACCAAGACAACATTGAATGTTCATGAGTGGCCTAGTTACAGTTTGGACTTAAATCAGCTTGAAAATATATGGCAAGACATGAAAATGGCTTTCTAGCAATGATCAACAACCAACTTGACAGAGCTTGAAGAATTGTATAAATAATAATGGGCTAATATTGTACAATCCAGGTGTGGAAAGCTCTTATAGACTTACCCAGAAAGACTCACAGCTGTAATCGCTGCTAAAGGTGTTTCTAGCATGTATTGTCTCAGAGGGGGTGAATACCTATCTAATTAAGATATGTTAATGTTTTATTTTTTAATATTTGTTTATAAAGGTTAGAAGTTTTCGTCCACTTTGACAGAGCATTTTGTGTAGATCGTTGACAAAAATGACAATTAAAACCATTTTAATCCCACTTTGTAACACAACAAAGATGTAGAATATGTCAAGGGGTGTGAATACTTTCTGAAGGCACTGAATGTGTGCCGTTGTCAGCACCAGTACTCGCTGGACCACACAGGAGATAAACATTTATTTATTTTGTCTAATGCTTGACTAAAAATATATCTAACCATAACCCTAACCATAACCCTAACCATAACCCTAACCCTAACCCTAACCCTAACCATAACCCTAACCCTAACCATAACCCTAACCCTAACCATAACCCTAACCCTAACCATAACCCTAACCCTAACCACAACCCTAACCATAACCCTAACCCTAACCACAACCCTAACCACAACCCTAACCATAACCCTAACCCTAACCATAACCCTAACCCTAACCATAACCCTAACCCTAACCATAACCCTAACCCTAACCATAACCCTAACCCTAACCACAACCCTAACCCTAACCACAACCCTAACCATAACCCTAACCCTAACCACAACCCTAACCACAACCCTAACCATAACCCTAACCATAACCCTAACCCTAACCATAACCCTAACCCTAACCATAACCCTAACCCTAACCACAACCCTAACCATAACCCTAACCCTAACCACAACCCTAACCACAACCCTAACCATAACCCTAACCCTAACCATAACCCTAACCCTAACCCTAACCATAACCCTAACCCTAACCATAACCCTAACCCTAACCACAACCCTAACCCTAACCACAACCCTAACCATAACCCTAACCCTAACCCTAACCACAACCCTAACCACAACCCTAACCATAACCCTAACCCTAACCATAACCCTAACCCTAACCATAACCCTAACCCTAACCCTAACCATAACCCTAGCCATAACCCTACTCCCAGAGTCATAAATGTAAAGTGGAAACGGAGTAATGGTGTTTCCATCTGACCTTCACCTTTAGTTGAAGCTCTTCTCTTATAGAGCCCACAGTGGAGGCACTATAGAGGAGAATATCTAGCGTTGCTTTGGGTACAAAGTGGGATTGTTCTGGTGCTGGGTGTTAGCTTACTGCACAGGAAGTGCAGGTTAGGGTCGTTGGGGGGGGCGGCGGGGCGCTGTGTCTGGCCACATCTGTTCAAATAAGAGAAAGCTTTGAGTTGGACAGGAAGCATAGAGAGGAATGGAGTCTATTCACATAACTAACTGTGTGAACATAGAACATACTACTGTTTAGTACCATAATATTCACAGGACTAGCCGTGTGAACACAGACCGTACTACTGTTTAGTACCATAATATTCACAGGACTAGCCGTGTGAACACAGACCGTACTACTGTTTAGGACACAGACCGTACTATTCCCTACAACCTGAATATTATGGCACCCTACTCCCTGTTCCCTTTATAGAGCACTACTTTTGACCAGGGCCCATAGGGAATAGGGTGCCATTTGGAATTTAGCCTCTGTTCCCATCTTTCCCAGGATGCTGTAAATGTAACTACAGCAGCTGACATCATGACTAACCCCAAGACATAAACTCTACTTCATGACTAACCCCAAGACATAAACTCTACATCATGACTAACCCCAAGACATAAACTCTACTTCATGACTAACCCCAAGACATAAACTCTACATCATGACTAACCCCAAGACATAAACTCTACATCATGACTAACCCCAAGACATAAACTCTACTTCATGACTAACCCCAAGACATAAACTCTACATCATGACTAACCCCAAGACATAAACTCTACTTCATGACTAACCCCAAGACATATTCTCTATGTGTCTTGTAGGACCTGCCTTGTTGATAATGCTGTTAAGAAGGCAGAGCAGCGCTTTATTACGGACAGACTTCTCCCCATCTTAGCTACTGTTGTATCAATATGTTTTGACCATGACAGTTTACAATCCAGGGTTACTCCTAGCAGTTTAGTCACCTCAACTACCTTGCTACCCATTCTGAAACGTACTGCTGCTTTTTGTTAAGTGTTGCAGTTATTTCAGTCGCTGTAGTAGCTGACGTGTATAGTGTTGAGTCATCCACATACATAGACACACTGGCTTTACTCAAAGCCAGCGGCATGTCATTAGTAAAGATAGAATAAAGTAATGGGTCTAGACAGCAGCCCTGGGGAATTCCTGATTCTACCTGGATTATGTTGGCGAGGCTTCCATTAAAGAACACCCTCTGTGTTCTGTTAGACAAGTAACTCTTTATCCACAATATAGCAGGGGGTGTAAAGCCATAACACATACGTTTTTCCAGCAGCAGACTACGATTGATAATGTAAAAAGCTGCACTGAAGTCTAACAAGACAGCCCCCACAATCATTTTATCATAAATTTCTCTCAGCCAATCATCAGTCATTTGTGTAAGTGCTGTGCTTGTTGAGTGTCCTTCCCTATAAGCGTGCTGAAAGTCTGTTGTCAATTTATTTACTGTGAAATGGCATTGTATCTGGTCAAACACCATTTTTTCCAGAAGTTTATTAAGGGTTGGTAACAGGCTGATTGGTCGGCTATTTGAGCCAGTAAAGGGGGCTTTACTATTCTTAGGCAGCGAAATGACTTTTGCTTCCCTCCAGGCCTGAGGGCACACACATTCTAGTAGGCTTAAATTGAAGATTTGGCAAATAGGAGTGGCAATATCGTCCACTATTATCCTCAGTAATTTTCCATCCAGATTGTCAGACCCCGGTGGCTTGTCATTGTTGATAGACAACAATAATTATTTCAACCCCTTCCAAACTGACTTTATGGAATTCAAAAGTACAGTTATTGTCTTTCATAATTTGGTCAGATATGCTTGAATGTGTAGTGTCAGCGTTTGTTGCTGGGATGTCATACCTAAGTTTGCTTATCATGCCAATGAAGAAGTCATTAAAGCAGTTGGCAATGTGAGTGGGTTTTGTGATGAATGAGCCATCTTATTCAATGAGACTTTGCCTTTTTCCCCAACATTTCATTTAAGGTGCTCCAAAGCTTTTTACTATCATTCTTTATATCATTTATTTTTGTTTCATAGTATAGTTTATTTTAATTTTAATTTAGTTTAGTCACATGATTTCTTAATTTGCAGTACATTTTCCAATCAGTTGTGCTGCCAGACTTATTTGCCATTCCTTTTGCCTCATCCCTCTCAACCATGAAATCTTTCAATTCCTCATCAATCCACAGGGATTTAATAGTTTCTACAGTCCTTTTCTTAATGGGTGCATGCTTATTAGTAACTGGAATAAGCAATTTCATAAATGTGTCAAATGCAGTGTCTGTTTGCTCATCAGTACTCACCACGGACCAACAAATATTCTTTACATCATCAACATAGGAATCACTACAAAACTTATTGTATGACCTCTTATACACTATATTAGGCCCAGCCTTTGGAGCTTTGGTTTTCCTAGATATGGCTACTATATTGTGATCACTACATCCGATGGATTTGGATACTGCTTTAAAGCAGATTTCTCAGCATTAGTAAAGATGTGATCAATACATGTTGATGATTTCATTCCTGTGCTGTTTCATAACTACCCTGGTTGGTTGACTGATAACCTGAACCAGGATGCAGCCACTGGTTACAGTTTGAAGCTTTTTCTTGAATGGGCAGCTTGATGAAAGCCAGTCAATATTTAAATCACCCAGAAAGTTTACCTCTCTGTTGATATCACATACATTATCAAGCATTTCACACGTTATCCAGATACTGACTGTTATCACTTGGTGGTCTATAGCAGCTTCCCACCAGAATGGGCTTTAGGTGAGGCAGATGAACCTGTAGCCATATTACTTCAACAATATTTAACATGAGATCGTCTCCAAGCTTTACAGGAATATGGTTCTGAATATAGACCGCAACACCGCCCCCGTTGGCATTTCTGTCTTTTCTGTAGAGTTTATGCATTGCTACCACTGTATCATCAAAGGTATTATCTAAGTGAGTTTCAGAGATGGTCATAATATGAATGTAATCTGTTACAAGCAAGTTATTGACTTCATGAACCTTGTTTCTCAGGCTGCATATGTTAATATTTTTTTGCACTTTTCTGGATTGCTTGATTGTTTTTAATGCTTTACTGGGAAGCTTATCAGAAGTAGACATGCTCATGTTATTTATATTGGAGCTGATAGTGCAGGGTGAGCTGCACACAATGGTCTTCCTACTAGGGCACACCACCTCAGTGCTAACAGTATAACTCTGGTTCATAGGCTCATGATTACTGCATACAGTAGCTGTAGGATCAACAGAGGAATTCAGGGCAATTAGGGGGAAATAAATTAAGTTACTTACATTGGTGTCTGCCAACGCCCCTGGGATCATGTACATTTGATGCAGCATTATGACAACTCATTGTCACAATGGCAGGGATTAACTCAGCTGGTCTTGGGTCATTGATAAGTCATTGTTTCAACGCAGCCTTGACATTTTAGTCATTTAGCAGACGCTCTTCTCCAGAGTGACTTACAATTAGTGAGTGCATACACTTTTCATACTGGCCCCCCGTGAAATGCGTGGACAAGAGTCCAGGAGCCAAGATGATTTGAATGGACTCCGTCATTCCTGTAGAGTATCTTCTGTTTCCAGAATGTGTCCAAGTTATCTATAAAAGTGATTCCAGCAGAGCTACAGTAATCTTTTAGCCAGAGGTGTAATGCCAGTAGTCTGCTGAATCCTTCACACCTGCGGTCCAACGATGGTACTGGACCTGAAATGATTGGTCTTTTAAGGAGTCTTTTACTGCTAAAATCAGTTCTTTAAAATCAATTTTCAGACGTTCCGAGCTGATGTCGTTTGACCCCACATGGACTATGACAGCGTCTGCTCCCGGTATCTGTACTGTTCTACTGAATTGTATTGTACTGTACTACTGTGCTGTACTGTTCTACTCTATTGTACACACCAGAGTAAAGTAAAGTAGAGTAGTGTTCAGCACAGTAGAGTAGAGTACAACATACTACAACATACTACAACATACTCTACTCTACTGTACTGTACTGTACTGTACTGTACTGTACTGTACTGTACTCTACTCTACTCTACTCTACTCTACTCTACTCTACTCTAGTCTACTCTACTCTACTCTACTCTACTCTACTCTACTCTACTCTACTCTAGTCTAGTCTAGTCTAGTCTAGTCTACTCTACTCTACTCTACTCTACTCTACTGTACTTGTATTAACTGCTTTGTATTGCACTGTACTGTATTGTACTGTAAAACTGTATTGTACTTTACTACTGTATTGTACTTTACTACTGTATTGTATTGTACTATTGTACTGTACTGTACTAATGTATTGCATTGTACTACTGTATTTTACTGTACTACTGATTGGTATTAAAATGTACTACTGTATTATATTGTACTCTACTCTACTGTGCTCTACTCACTGTACTGTAATGTGCTATCAAAACTTGTGAAACATAAATCTATGATAGATTCAGATTTGGTCCAGTCCCTCCGTGGACGTCAAGGCCAGGGTGGACTGACAAAATGTAAATTGTACTGAACAAAAATGTAAATGCAACATGTAAAGTGTTTCATGAGCTGAAATTAAAGATCACAGAAATTTTCCATATGGTCAAAAAGCTTATTTCTCTCAAATGTTGTACACAAATGTGTTTACATCCCTTTTAGTGAGCATTTATTATTTGCCAAGATAATCCATCCACCTGACAGGTGTGGCAAATCAAGAAGCTGATTAAACAGCATGATCATTACACAGGTGCACCTTGTGCTGGGGACAATAAAAGGCCACTCTAAAATGTGCAGTTTTGTTACGCACATTGTGGACTACAGAGGAAAAAAAGAGGACCGAGCACGCCCCCATTCTCATCGACGGGGCTGTAGTGGAGCAGGTTGAGAGCTTCAAGTTCCTTGGTGTCCACATCACCAACAAACTATCATGGTCCAAACACACCAAGACAGTTGTGAAGAGGGCACGACAAAGCCTATTCCCCCTCAGGAGACTGAAAAAATTTGGCATGGGTCCTCAGATCCTCAAAAAGTTATACAGCTGCACCATCGAGAGCATCCTGACTGGTTGCATCACTGCCTGGTATGGCAACTGCTCGGCCTCCGACCGCAAGGCACTACAGAGGGTAGTGCGTATGGCCCTGTACATCAATGGGGCCAAGCTTGCTGGCATCCAGGCCATCTATACCAGGCGGTGTCAGAGGAAGTCCCTATACATTTTCATAGACTGTTCTCTCTGCTACCGCACGGCAAGCGGTACCGGAGCGCCAAGTCTAGGTCCAAAAGGCTTCTTAACAGCTTCTACCCCCGCCATAAGACTCCTGAACAGCTAATCAAGGCTACCCAGACAATTTGTATTGTCCTTATTTACTTATTTTTCTTAAAACTGCATTGTTGGTTAAGGGCTGTAAGTAAGCATTTCACTGTAATGTCTACACCTGTTGTATTCGGCGCATGTGGCAAATAAAATTTGATTCGATTTGATTTGAACAAAATGCCACAGATGTCTCAATTTTTGAGGGAGCGTGCAATTGGCATGCTGACTGCAGGAATGTCCACCAGAGCTGTTGCCAGATAATTTAATGTTAATTTCTCTACCATAAGCCACCTCCAACGTCATTTTAGAGAATTTGGAAGTACTGTATGTCCAATTGGCCTCACAACCGCAGACCACGTGTAACCACGCCAGCTCAGGACCTCCCCAGACCATGCGTAACCACGCCAGCTCAGGACCTCCACATCTGGCTTCTTCACCTGGGGGATCATCTGAAACCAGCCACTCGAACAACTGATAAAACAGTGGTTTTGCACAACCAAAGAATTTCTGCACAAACTGTCAGAAACCGTCTCAGGGAAGCTCATCTGCGTGCTCGTAGTCCTCACCAGGGTCTTGACCTGATTGCAGTTCGGCGTTGTAACCGACTTCAGTGGGAAAATGCTCACCTTCGATGGCCAGTAGCATGCTGGAGAAGTGTGGCCTTCACGGATGAGGCCACTAGAGGGCGAATTGGTCATTTGACTGCAGGAAAGGACAACAACTCGTAAATCCGAATTAACAAAACTGAATTACTGCAGCTGAATTGACTACAATGGGAAATCATAATAGTCACAAACCACAGTTGGGTTACCTGCTACTGTCCTCCCTATGGAGCGATTTCAGTACCAACAGAAATTGTATATGAATGTTATATACATTTGAAACCCCACCTCTTTAAGGAATACCTGGGATAGGATAAAGTAATCCTTCTAACCCCCCCCCCCCCCCCCCCGTCCTGTTAACCTGCCTCTCTCTCCCCTCTCCTTAGTGTCCTGTTAACCTGCCTCTCTCTCCCCTCTCCTTTGTGTCCTGTTAACCTGGGTCTCTCTCCCCTCTCCTTAGTGTCCTGTTAACCGGCCTCTCTCTCCCCTCTCTTTAGTGTCCTGTTAACCTGCCTCTCTCTCCCCTCTCCGTAGTGTCCTGTTAACCGGCCTCTCTCTCCCCTCTCCTTAGTGTCCTGTTAACCGGCCTCTCTCTCCCCTCTCCGTAGTGTCCTGTTAACCGGCCTCTCTCTCCCCTCTCCGTAGTGTCCTGTTAACCGGCCTCTCTCTCCCCTCTCCTTAGTGTCCTGTTAACCTGCCTCTCCCTCCCCTCTCCTTACTGTACTGTTAACTGGCCTCTCTCTCCCCCCCCCAAATTGTAAAGTGGTTATCCCACTGGCTATAGGGTGAACGCACCAATTTGTGAGTCGCTCTGGCTAAGAGCGTCTGCTAAATGACGTTAATGTGCCCTTGAGCAAGGCACTTAACCCTAATTGCTCCTGTAAGTCGCTCTGGATAAGAGCGTCTGCTAAATGACTAAAATGTAAATGTAAATGTTATAATTTGGAATTTGTGTTAGGATATTGAATTTGTATAGCACAAATTGAATCATTAAATTACTAAATTGAACGTGTATTTCATGATTTGAAACTGAATTGAATTAATATTGCATTTAGTTTTAAAATTCAATTTCAATTTCAATTCAATTCAATTTCAATTTCATTCACTTTTCAAATTCAGTTTTCAAATTCAGTTTCCAAATTCAGTTTTCAAATTCAGTTTCTAAATTCAGTTTCTAAATTCAGATTCAAAACTGCTCTCAACAACATCCTGGTACTTTGCCAGCCAGGAAAAGTAGAACAACCATTACAAATCTAACTCCTTTCCAGCCAATTGCTAAGTAAAAGGCCACCACCTAACCTCATTAACGGCTGTTGCATTGACTGTGCTGGCAGAAGAAGCAAGAGACAATAGTGATCACTGAGCAGTCATATTGACTAAAAATTCTCTCTCATAATTTCATAATTAATCAACATTATTACCAAAAACAACGCTGAAAGTCCGGTGTTTCTATGTCACTATAACTCATTTGTAGGTCTACCTTTACTGTACGTGTGATCTTTCACCATCCTCCCTCCTCAATAGGGAGTGAAATTAGAAAATATCTTAAAGATATGTTGGTTTTTGGTAACGCAATTACAAGGCACAAGGAAATATTTCTTAAACATAAAGAAGGTAAACAGTTTCTCCCAAACTAAATCTAAGTGTTGATGTTAGTTGGCAGGGGTCTTTCCTTCAACATCAATGTGTTTTGATGTATTTCTAATACCGTTTAAGACTTTTCTGGTAGATGTTTTCTAAGACCCCTTTTCCATTTGTTTGACCAGAAATCAAAGCCTAATTTTGACATTGGAAAACAGTTGAAAAATGTATCTGTGCCTTTATTTCCCAAAAAATAATGACTCTTCGCTTTCATTTGATTTGCTCCTATGAACTTCACGTTGGTGCTCAGTGGTCCTTTAAAATAACACAGCCTTTAAACAAAGACAGGGAGCTCCACAAAACTAAAGAAAACAACAGCAGTTTGGTCTCCTGGCTCCTGGCAGTGTCCTCATCACTGCTGCCACGTTCACTGTAGCCTACTGTAATCACGCCTCACTCTGTTCTGTTCTGGCCGGCCTGACTGGAGAAAGAAAAGCCCATTGAGAGGGAGTTCCCCCTGTGGTGGTTTAACATGGTTTAACCTTCAGCCTTCTGTCTGAAACTGTAGTCTACACTTATTACATTTACAGTAACCTGGTATCCATTGCAAAACATAAAAAAAAAAAAAATGTATTTATAAAAATGTATATATACTGTAAAATGTAAAATATGGTTTCATCCAACAAACTGAGTCTAATTGACAGGCTCCTGAGGAGGTTAAAGAGACAGGATATCTCTCTACTCGTGTTGTACTTAATTCGATCCACGTCAATCGAGCAGTGAACAGATCAAACAAAAAAATATTCATCACAAATGTATAAATATAATAATAATAATAATGTAGTAGCCTAGACTGTTTTGTCACTTTTACAGTTGTGATATTGTCGTTGTTTTTTAAATATTATTTTTAAGCTTATAAGGAATCTGTCTAATCTGTATCTCTAACCCATATGATAATTTAATTTCCTAAACAATGGGACTTGGCATGTTATTGTATTGATGGACCATGACAGTTTAGCACAGAACTGATGTGTGTTGTGGCTAGTGCCCACCATCTAGTGGATATGGTCAGTACTGCAGAACTGTTTGTCAGCGTCGTCTTACCTCCCAGCTCTCAGTCTCATGTCAGAATTAGACGTTCATCCATGTTTCTCACACGTCAAATTTGGAAGAAATGTTTACGGTTAGAGTTACGTTTAGGCATTAACTCTGAATGGTTAAGGTAAGGGTTAACTCTGAATGGTTAAGGTAAGGGTTAACTCTGAATGGTTAAGGTAAGGGATAACTCTGAATGGTTACGGTAAGGGTTAACTCTGAATGGTTACGGTAAGGGTTAACTCTGAATGGTTACGGTAAGGGTTAAGGTTTGGGATAGGATTAAAACGAAAATATCAAAATCAACTTTCTACAGCTGGATTCAAACTAGCAACGTTTGGAATCAGAAGCAGATGCTTACGCCCATCTACACCACCCTCCCCATCTACACCACCCTCCCCATCCACACCACCCTCCCCATCTACACCACCCTCCCCATCCACACCACCCTCCCCATCTACACCACCCTCCCCATCTACACCACCCTCCCCATCTACACCACCCTCCCCATCTACACCACACTCCCCATCCACACCACCCTCCCCATCTACACCACCCTCCCCATCCACACCACCCTCCCCATCTACACCACCCTCCCCATCTACACCACCCTCCCCATCTACACCACCCTTCCCATCTACACCACCCTCCCCATCCACACCACCCTCCCCATCCACACCACCCTCCCCCATCCAAACCACCCTACCACCCTCCCCATCTACACCACCCTCCCCATCTACACCACCCTCCCCGTCTACACCACCCTCCCCATCTACACCACCCTCCCCATCCACACCACCCTCCCCATCCACACCACCCTCCCCCATCCACACCACCCTACCACCCTCCCCATCTACACCACCCTCCCCATCCACACCACCCTCCCCATCCACACCACCCTCCCCATCTACACCACCCTCCCCATCTACACCACCCTCCCCATCTACACCACCCTCCCCATCCACACCACCCTCCCCCATCCACACCACCCTACTACCCTCCCCATCTACACCACCCTCCCCATCTACACCACTCTCCCCATCTACACCACCCTCCCCATCCACACCACCCTCCCCATCCACACCACCCTCCTCATCCACACCACCCTACCACCCTCCCCATCCACACCACCCTCCTCATCCACACCACCCTCCCCATCCACACCACCCTCCCCATCCACACCACCCTCCCCATCTACACCACCCTCCCCATCCACACCACCCTCCCCCATCTACACCACCCTCCCCATCTACACCAACCTCCCCATCTACACCACCCTCCACATCTACACCACCCTCCCCATCCACACCACCCTACTACCCTCCCCATCCACACCACCCTACCACCCTCCCCATCCACACCACCCTACCACCCTCCCCATCCACACCACCCTACCACCCTCCCCATCCACACCACCCTCCTCATCCACACCACCCTCCCCATCCACACCACCCTCCCCCATCTACACCACCCTCCCCATCTACACCACCCTCCCCATCTACACCACCCTACCCATCTACACCACCCTCCCCATCTACACCACCCTCCCCATCTACACCACCCTACCACCCTCCCCAACTACACCACCCTCCCCATCTACACCACCCTACTAACCTCCCCATCCACACCACCCTACCACCCTCCCCATCTACACCACCCTCCCCATCTACACCACCCTCCCCATCTACACCACCCTCCCCATCTACACCACCCTCCCCATCCACACCACACTCCCCATCTACACCACCCTTCCCATCTACACCACCCTCCTCATCTACACCACCCTCCTCATCTACACCACCCTCCCCATCTACACCACCCTCCCTATCTACACCACCCTCCCCATCCACACCACCCTCCCCCATCCACACCACCCTACCACCCTCCCCATACACACCACCCTCCCCATCCACACCACCCTACTACCCTCCCCATCCACACCACCCTACTACCCTCCCCATCCACACCACCCTACCACCCTCCCCATCCACACCACCCTACTACCCTCCCCCATCCACACCACCCTCCCCATCCACACCACCCTCCCCATCCACACCACCCTCCCTGTCCACACCACCCTACCACCCTCCCCATCTACACCACCCTCCCCATCCACACCACCCTCCCCATCTACACCACCCTCCTCATCCACACCACCCTCCCCATCCACACCACCCTCCTCATCCACACCACCCTCCCCATCCACACCACCCTCCTCATCCACACCACCCTCCCCATCTACACCACCCTACCACCCTCCCCATCCACACCACCCTACCACCCTCCCCCATCCACACCACCCTCCCCATCCACACCACCCTACCACCCTCCCCATCCACACCACCCTCCCCATCCACACCACCCTCCCCCATCCACACCACCCTACTACCCTCCCCATCTACACCACCCTCCCCATCTACACCACTCTCCCCATCTACACCACCCTCCCCATCCACACCACCCTCCCCATCCACACCACCCTCCTCATCCACACCACCCTACCACCCTCCCCATCCACACCACCCTCCTCATCCACACCACCCTCCCCATCCACACCACCCTCCCCATCCACACCACCCTACCACCCTCCCCATCCACACCACCCTCCCCATCCACACCACCCTCCCCGTCCACACCACCCTACCACCCTCCCCATCCACACCACCCTCCCCATCCACACAACCCTCCCCATCCACACCACCCTACTACCCTCCCCATCCACACCACCCTACTACCCTCCCCATCCACACCACCCTACCACCCTCCCCATCCACACCACCCTACTACGCTCCCCCATCCACACCACCCTCCCCATCCACACCACCCTCCCCATCCACACCACCCTCCCACTCTCCCCATCCACACCACCCTACCACCCTCCCCATCTACACCACCCTCCCCATCGCACCACCCTCCCCATCTACACCACCCTCCTCATCCACACCACCCTCCCCATCCACACCACCCTCCTCATCCACACCACCATCCCCATCCACACCACCCTCCTCATCCACACCACCCTCCCCATCTACACCACCCTCCCCATCTACACCACCCTACCACCCTCCCCATCCACACCACCCTACCACCCTCCCCATCAACACCACCCTCCCCATCTACACCACCCTCCCCATCAACACCACCCTCCCCATCTACATAACCCTACCACCCTCCCCATCCACACCACCCTCCCCATCCACATAACCCTACCACCCTCCCCATCAACACCACCCTCCCCATCTACATAACCCTACCACCATCCCCGTCCAACCACCCTCCCCATCAACACCACCCTCTCCATCTACATAACCCTACCACCATCCCCGTCCACAACACCCTAGCAAAACTGAAACCTACTTGAAGATAACAGCGCTCACTGTTGCCCCTAGTGGCCCGTTTCCAATTCCTCTCCTGACATCCTCAGACATGGATGGACGTCGAAAACTGACTTGTATCACAGCTGACCTGGCTGGTCTCCATTAAGAACAAGGCATTGGTTCACAGCTGACCTGTTTGGTCTCCATTCAGAACAAGGCATTGGTTCACAGCTGACCTGGCTGGTCTCCATTAAGAACAAGGCATTGGTTCACAGCTGACCTGTTTGGTCTCCATTCAGAACAAGGCATTGGTTCACAGCTGACCTGGCTGGTCTCCATTAAGAACAAGGCATTGGTTCACAGCTGACCTGTTTGGTCTCCATTCAGAACAAGGCATTGGTTCACAGCTGACCTGGCTGGTCTCCATTAAGAACAAGGCATTGGTTCACAGCTGACCTGTTTGGTCTCCATTCAGAACAAGGCATTGGTTCACAGCTGACCTGGCTGGTCTCCATTAAGAACAAGGCATTGGTTCACAGCTGACCTGTTTGGTCTCCATTCAGAACAAGGCATTGGTTCACAGCTGACCTGGCTGGTCTCCATTGACTGCATCACAATTCTGATCCTTCTCCAGCAGTGTGCACTTGAACACGTTCTCTCATGGATTTGACCATGGTGGGAACTCCCTCCAGCCAATGCTGATTGATTTGACCATGGTGGGAACTCCTTCCAGCCAATGCTGACACCAATGCAAAGCATTTAAATCCAATATGGGGAATGTGCAAATTCACCCTTCTGTTACAGGGAAGAGAATTAGGATGCAGCCATTGTTGTGAACACTAGCATGTTCTAACCTTGTTAGAGGCTGTTGTTAACACTAGCCTCATCCATGAGATGCACGTCATCCCTACGGTACTGCCCGGGGACACAGTGCTTTATGGCAGAGTGGTGGATTGTTGGCATGCACCTGTCATGGAGAAATGCAAACACCAGCTGGTTGACAGAGCGTTGGGCCATCTCTATGGGCTTGTTGATGTCCTCCTCTCACTGGAACATCTCTATGGGCTTTTTTTTTTTTTGGCATTTAGCAGACACACTTATCCAGAGCGACTTACATGAGCAATTAGGGTTAAGTGCCTTGCTTTTTTCACCTAGTCGGCTCGGGGATTAGAACCAGCGACCTTTCGGTTACTGGCACAACGCTCTTAACCACTAAGCTACCTGCCGCCACTTATTTTTCTTAAAACTGCATTGCTGGGTATGGGCTTGTAAGTAAGCATTTTACTGTAAGGTCTACACCTTTTATTTTTTATTTTTTTTATTTTACCTTTATTTAACCAGGTAAGCCAGTTGAGAACAGGTTCTCATTTACAACTGCAACCTGGCCAAGATAAAGCAAAGCAGTGCAATAAAAACAACACAGAGTTACGTGTGGGGTAAAAAAACATAAAGTCAAAAATACAACAGAAAATATATATACAGTGTGTGCAAATGTAGCAAGTTATGGAGGTAAGGCAATAAATAGGCTATAGTGCAAAATAATTACAATAGTATTAACACTGGAATGCTAGATGTGCAAGAGATTATGTGCAAATAGAGATACTGGGGTGCAAAAGAGCAAAATAAATAACAATATAGGGATGAGGTAGTTGGGTGGGCTAATTTCAGATGGGCTGTGTACAGGTGCAGTGATCGGTAAGGTGCTCTGACAACTGATGCTTAAAGTTAGTGAGGGAGATAAGAGTCTCCAGCTTCAGAGATTTTTGCAATTCGTTCCAGTCATTGGAAGCAGAGAACTGGAAGGAATGGCGGCCAAAGGAGGTGTTGGCTTTGGGAATGACCAGTGAGATATACCTGCTGGAGCGCAGACTACGGGTGGGTGCTGCTATGGTGACCAATGAGCTAAGATAAGGCGGGGATTTGCCTAGCAGTGATTTATAGATGGCCTGGAGCCAGTGGGTTTGACGACGAACATGTAGTGAGGACCAGCCAACAAGAGCGTACAGGTCACAGTGGTGGGTAGCGTATGGGGCTTTGGAGACAAAACGGATGGCACTGTGATAGACTACATCCAATTTGCTGAGTAGAGTGTTGGAGGCTATTTTGTAAATGACATCGCTGAAGTCAAGGATCGGTAGGATAGTCAGTTTTACGAGGGCATGTTTGGCAGCATGAGTGAAGGAGGCTTTGTTGCGAAATAGGAAGCCGATTCTAGATTTAACTTTGGATTGGAGATTCTTTATGTGAGTCTGGAAGGAGAGTTTACAGTCTAACCAGACACCTAGGTATTTGTAGTTGTCCACATACTCTAGGTCAGACCCGTCGAGAGTGGTGATTCTAGTCGGGTGGGCGGGTGCCAGCAGCGTTCGATTGAAAAGCATGCATTTAGTTTTACTAGTGTTTAAGAGCAGTTGGAGGCTACTGAAGGAGTGTTGTATGGCATTGAAGCTCGTTTGGAGGTTTGTTAACACAGTGTCCAATGAAGGGCCAGATGTATACAAAATGGTGTCGTCTGCGTAGAGGTGGATCTGAGAATCACCAGCAGCAAGAGCGACATCATTGATATACACGGAGAAAAGTGTCGGCCCAAGAATTGAACCCTGTGGCACCCCCATAGAGACTGCCATAGGTCCAGACAACAGGCCCTCCGATTTGACACACTGAACTCTATCTGAGAAGTAGTTGGTGAACCAGGCGAGGCAGTCATTTGAGAAACCAAGGCTATTTAGTCTGCCAATAAGAATGCGGTGGTTGACAGAGTCGAAAGCCTTGGCCAGGTCGATGAAGACGGCTGCACAGTACTGTCTATTATCAATTGCGGTTATAATATCGTTTAGGACCTTGAGCGTGGCTGAAGTGCACCCATGACCAGCTCGGAAACCGGATTGCATAGCGGAGAAGGTACGGTGGTATTCGAAATGGTCGGTGATCTGTTAGTTAACTTGGCTTTCAAATACTTTCGAAAGGCAGGGCAGGATGGATATAGGTCTGTAGCAGTTTGGATCTAGAGTGTCACCCCCTTTGAAGAGGGGGATGACCGCGGCAGCTTTCCAATCTCTGGGGATCTCAGACGTTATGAAAGAGAGGTTGAACAGACTAGTAATAAGGGTTGCGACAATTTCGGCGGCTAGTTTTAGAAAGAAAGGGTCCAGATTGTCTAGCCCAGCTGATTTGTAGGGGTCCAGATTTTGCAGCGCTTTCAAAACATCAGCTGTCTGAATTTGTGTGAAGGAGAAGCGGGGGGGGGCATGGGCAAGTTGCAGCGGAGGGTGCAGAGTTGGTGGCCGGGGTAGTGGTAGCCAGATGGAAAGCATGGCCAGCTGTAGCAAAATGCTTGTTGAAATTCTCGATTATTGTAGATTTATCGGTGGTGATAGTGTTTCCTAGCCTCAGTGCAGTGGGCAACTGGGAGGAAGTGCTCTTATTCTCCATGGACTTTACAGTGTCCCAAAACTTTTGGAGTTAGCGCTACAGGATGCAAATTTCTGTTTGAAAAAGTTAGCCTTTGCTTTCCTGACTGCTTGTGTATATTGGTTCCTAACTTCCCTGAAAAGTTGCATATCACGGGGGCTATTTGATGCTAATGCAGTACGCCACAGGATGTTTTTGTGCTGGTCAAGGGCAGTCAAGTCTGAGGAGAACCAGGGGCTATATCGGTTCTTAGTTCTGTATTTTTTGAATGGGGCATGTTTATTTAAGATTGAGAGGAAATTACTTTTAAGGAACAACCAGGCATCCTCTACTGACGGAATGAGATCTATATCCATCCAGGATACCTGGGCCAGGTCAATTAGGAAGGCCTGCTCGCTAAAGTGTTTTAGGGAGCGTTTGACAGTGATGAGGGGTGGTCGTTTGACCGCGGACCCGTTACGGACGCAGGCAATAAGGCAGTGATCGCTGAGATCCTGGTTGAAGACAGCTGAGGTGTATTTAGAGGGTATGTTAGTCAGGATGATATCTATGAGGGTACCCATGTTTACGGATTTAGGGTTGTACCTGGTAGGTTTGTTGATAATTTGCGTGAGGTTGAGGGCATCTAGTTTGGATTGTAGGATGGCCGGGGTATTAAGCATATCCCACTTTAGGTCACCAAGCAGTACGAACTCTGAGGATAAATGGGGGGCAATCAATTCACATATGGTGTCCAGGGCACAGCTGGGGCCTGAGGGGGGTCTGTAGCAAGCGGCAACAGTGAGAGACTTATTTCTGGAAAGGTGGATTTTTAGAAGTAGAAGCTCAAACTGTTTGGGCACAGACCTGGATAGTATGATAGAGCTATGCAGGCTATCTCTACAGTAGATTGCAACTCCACCCCCTTTGGCAGTTCTATCTAGATGGAAAATGTTATAGTTGGGGATGGAAATTTCAGAATTTTTGGTGGCCTTCCTGAGCCAGGATTCAGACACTGCTAGAACATCAGGGTTGGCGGAGTGTGCTAACGCAGTGAATAACTCAAACTTAGGAAGTAGACTTCTGATATTTACGTGCAAGAAACCAAGACTTTTGCGATTACAGAAGTCAGCAAATGATAGCGCCTGGGGAGTAGGAGTGATACTGAGGGCTGCAGGGCCTGGGTTAGCCTCTACATCACCAGAGGAACAGAGGAGGACTAGAATAAGGATACGGCTAAAGGCTTTAAGAACTGGTCTTCTAGTGCGTTGGGTACATAGAATAAAGGGGGCAGATTTCCGGGTGTTGTAGAAAAGATTCAGGGCATTATGTACAGACAAGGATATGGTAGGATATGAGTAAAGTGGAGGTAAACCTAAGCATTGGGTAACAATGAAAGAGATAGCATCACTGGAGGCACCAATTGAGTCGGTCTCCGCGTGTATGGGGGGTGGGACAAAGGAGCTATCTAAGGCAGGTTTAGCTGGGCTGGGGGATCTACAGTGAAATAGTACAATTAGAAATAACCGAAACAACAATAAGCTAACCATGTTTGGGCTGAGGCTAAACATAAACAGGATGTAGTACCGTAAAAAGGAACAGTCCAGCAGACATCAGCTGTATAGCTGAGTTATCATAAGGTCCGGTGAACAGCAATAGGATAGTTCGGAGGCTGCTAAAGCACTAGCGAGTAAGAGGCCACGGCTAGCATGTGCTATCGGGCCGGGGCTAGCAGATGGAATCTTCGTGGTCGACGTCGTAACCACATCAGACGATTTCGTCGGCAGACCAGTCGTGTAGGATCGGCGGGGCTCCGTGTCAACACTAGGTGGTCCCGTCCGGTTGACAGAGAGGTAGCTAGCCGGGAGATGGGCCTAGCTCAGGATGATTAGCCAGACCACAGCGTCCATTTTGTTGCAGCTAGCTGGTAGCGATGAATCCGGAGTTAAAGGTCCAGTGATTCAGTGATTCCGGCAGAAAAACTGATATGTTCTGGGTCGATAACGCGCTGTGCAGACTGGCCGAATATCCGGTGATTAATGTCCAGTGATTAAATTAATCCCGCAGAAAAAAAAATCTAATGTTCTGGGTGAAATACCGCTAACTGTGGCTAATAGCAAGTAGCTAGTTAGCTGGCTAGCTAGTTTCAACTGGAGATTCTAGATAAAAGGTAAGTCAATAATAGAATCCGTTCCACATTGAGTGAGGCGGGTTGCAGGAAAGTCTATTTTGTAGAAGGATGAAAAGTCTGATAGGGAAATATGTACGAAAAATACAAAAAAACAGGGTATTTACAGGCTATTTACAGACACACGACAAAAACAGAACTGCACTACTACGCCATCTTGTATCCGGCGCATGGTCAGACCCTATCAGACTTTATCAGACTTTATCAGACTTTATCAGACTTTATCAGACCCTATCAGACCCTATCAGACTCTATCAGACCCTATCAGACCCTATCAGACCCTATCAGACCCTATCAGACCCTATCAGACCCTATCAGACCCTATCAGACCCTATCAGACCCTGTCAGACCCTATCAGACCCTATCAGACTCTATCAGACTCTATTAGAACCTATAAGATCCTATCAGACTCTATTAGAGGAGAAGAGAGGAAGAGGAGAGGAAGAGGAGAGGCAGGGGAGCTGAGGGCTGGCTGAAACAACAGCAGTGGTGGAGGCAGGGGAGCTGTTGTTTCAGCCAGCCCTCAGCTCTCCTGCCTCCATCACTGCTGTTGTTTCAGCCAGCCCTCAGCTCCCCTGCCTCCACCACTGCTGTTGTTTCAGCTAGCCCTCAGCTCCCCTGCCTCCACCACTGCTGTTGTTTCAGCCAGCCAGCCCTCAGCTCCCCTGCCTCCACCACTGCTGTTGTTTCAGCCAGCCCTCAGCTCCCCTGCCTCCACCACTGCTGTTGTTTCAGCCAGCCAGCCCTTAGCTCCCCTGCCTCCACCACTGCTGTTGTTTCAGCCAGCCCTCAGCTCCCCTGCCTCCACCACTGCTGTTGTTTCAGCCAGCCCTCAGCTCCCCTGCCTCCACCACTGCTGTTGTTTCAGCCAGCCAGCCCTCAGCTCCCCTGCCTCCACCACTGCTGTTGTTTCAGCCAGCCCTCAGCTCCCCTGCCTCCACCACTGCTGTTGTTTCAGCCAGCCAGCCCTCAGCTCCCCTGCCTCCACCACTGCTGTTGTTTCAGCCAGCCCTCAGCTCCCCTGCCTCCACCACTGCTGTTGTTTCAGCCAGCCAGCCCTCAGCTCCCCTGCCTCCACCACTGCTGTTGTTTCAGCCAGCCCTCAGCTCCCCTGCCTCCACTACTGCTGTTGTTTCAGCCAGCCAGCCCTCAGCTCCCCTGCCTCCACCACTGCTGTTGTTTCAGCCAGCCAGCCCTCAGCTCCCCTGCCTCCACCACTGCTGTTGTTTCAGCCAGCCCTCAGCTCCCCTGCCTCCACCACTGCTGTTGTTTCACCCAGCCCTCAGCTCCCCTGCCTCCACCACTGCTGTTGTTTCAGCCAGCCCTCAGCTCCCCTGCCTCCACCACTGCTGTTGTTTCAGCCAGCCAGCCCTCAGCTCCCCTGCCTCCACCACTGCTGTTGTTTCAGCCAGCCCTCAGCTCACCTGCCTCCACCACTGCTGTTGTTTCAGCCAGCCCTAAGCTCCCCTGCCTCCACCACTGCTGTTGTTTCAGCCAGCCCTCAGCTCCCCTGCCTCCACCACTGCTGTTGTTTCAGCCAGCCAGCCCTCAGCTCCCCTGCCTCCACCACTGCTGTTGTTTCAGCCAGCCCTCAGCTCCCCTGCCTCCACCACTGCTGTTATTTCAGCCAGCCAGCCCTCAGCTCCCCTGCCTCCACCACTGCTGTTGTTTCAGCCAGCCCTCAGGTGAGGTTGATTAGTTCATAGTGCACTATATGGAGAATAGGGTGCAATTTGGGATGCAGATCTTAACTTAAAAGGATTCAAGTTCAATTGAGTTAGTATTACTACGGCGAGTCAGACATGTTTCAGGGGAATCGAATCTACAAAAGGAAGCTAAAAGGGGTCAACGTTGTTATACACATTAAATATGTAGATAAATGTCACATTAATTTTGACGGTCGCCTCAGTCACTCAAAGTTTTATAAACCATCATCTCTGATTTGTGGGGAAATCTCCCGAGGGAATAACACAGTCCATTATGTCAAGCTGTTGTTCTGAGTTTAGAAAAGGTCAAAATGAAAGAAAGAAATATAGAAAAGACAATAGTTCTGTCAACTCTCAGAGATAAAGAGAAAATATCTAAAGAATAAAGAAAAGGTTTTTATTTGTCCATCCTCAGATATGGTTATTATTATTATTATTATTATTATTATATATTATATTATTATATGGTCTGTATTGACAGAAAGGCTTCTCCATCTTTTCATATGAGATGAGGTTCTGTGGGTTCAGAACAGTCATGAAAGCACTGAGCTTCAAGTGAATGGCAGAACCGTACCCTCAACCTCTTTCCACTGTTCAAATTCAAATTCAACAAGCTTCATTTTCCATCAAATGCATGTAAAACCGAAATTATCCTTGGCATGAGGCTCACTTTCAGCCAGTCTTGAAGAGGAAAAATCATTGCAACCAGTGATGAAGCAACCACTAGTTAACATAAAAATGTCATATTATGGTGCATTTTCAAAGAAAACATTACATTTGTATCTATGTGAGAAATATAATGACTGATCCAGTATTGTTATAGCCTGGGTACCATGATGTTTCTACTCTCTTCCTAACTCCTGATGGAAATGTCATGCAAAACGATATTTGGCTTGACAATGACATCAATGGAGTTGGCATTTCACAAACAGGTCTGGGACCTGGTTATTATTGTTATATGATACATAATAACAGATCTGGGATCCACCTATATGTATTTGACCTGAAGTCTCCCTCAGAATAACAACACAGTACTGATCTCCAGCCTGTTATCTCCACGTGGAGACAGTACTGATCTACAGCCATGTGGAGACAGTACTGATCTATAGCCTGTTATCGCCATGTGGAGACAGTACTGATCTACAGCCATGTGGAGACAGTACTGATCTATAGCCTGTTATAGCCATGTGGAGACAGTACTGATCTATAGCCATGTGGAGACAGTACTGATCTACAGCCATGTGGAGACAGTACTGATCTATAGCCATGTGGAGACAGTACTGATCTATAGCCATGTGGAGACAGTACTGATCTATAGCCTGTTATAGCCATGTGGAGACAGTACTGATCTATAGCCATGTGGAGACAGTACTGATCTACAGCCATGTGGAGACAGTACTGATCTATAGCCATGTGGAGACAGTACTGATCTATAGCCATGTGGAGACAGTACTGATCTATAGCCATGTGGAGACAGTACTGATCTACAGCCTGTTATAGCCATGTGGAGACAGTACTGATCTATAGCCATGTGGAGACAGTACTGATCTACAGCCTGTTATCGCCATGTGGAGACAGTACTGATCTATAGCCTGTTATAGCCATGTGGAGACAGTACTGATCTATAGCCATGTGGAGACAGTACTGATCTATAGCCATGTGGAGACAGTACTGATCTATAGCCTGTTATAGCCATGTGGAGACAGTACTGATCTATAGCCATGTGGAGACAGTACTGATCTACAGCCTGTTATAGCCATGTGGAGACAGTACTGATCTATAGC
Source organism: Coregonus ussuriensis (assembly GCA_031479575.1). NCBI lineage: Eukaryota > Metazoa > Chordata > Actinopteri > Salmoniformes > Salmonidae > Coregonus > Coregonus ussuriensis. The sequence continues at coordinate 56,575,872 of CM062487.1, forward strand.
CATGTGGAGACAGTACTGATCTATAGCCATGTGGAGACAGTACTGATCTATAGCCATGTGGAGACAGTACTGATCTACAGCCTGTTATAGCCATGTGGAGACAGTACTGATCTACAGCCTGTTATAGCCATGTGGAGACAGTACTGATCTACAGCCATGTGGAGACAGTACTGATCTACAGCCTGTTATAGCCATGTGGAGACAGTACTGATCTACAGCCTGTTATCGCCATGTGGAGACAGTACTGATCTATAGCCTGTTATTGCCATGTGGAGACAGTACTGATCTACAGCCTGTTATAGCCATGTGGAGACAGTAATGATCTACAGCCATGTGGAGACAGTACTGATCTACAGCCTGTTATCGCCATGTGGAGACAGTACTGATCTATAGCCATGTGGAGACAGTACTGATCTACAGCCATGTGGAGACAGTACTGATCTACAGCCTGTTATCGCCATGTGGAGACAGTACTGATCTACAGCCTGTTATAGCCATGTGGAGACAGTACTGATCTATAGCCATGTGGAGACAGTACTGATCTACAGCCTGTTATCGCCATGTGGAGACAGTACTGATCTATAGCCTGTTATAGTCATGTGGAGACAGTACTGATCTATAGCCATGTGGAGACAGTACTGAACTACAGCCTGTTATAGCCATGTGGAGACAGTACTGATCTATAGCCATGTGGAGACAGTACTGATCTACAGCCTGTTATAGCCATGTGGAGACAGTACTGAACTACAGCCTGTTATAGCCATGTGGAGACAGTACTGATCTATAGCCATGTGGAGACAGTACTGATCTACAGCCTGTTATCGCCATGTGGAGACAGTACTGATCTATAGCCTGTTATAGTCATGTGGAGACAGTACTGATCTATAGCCATGTGGAGACAGTACTGAACTACAGCCTGTTATAGCCATGTGGAGACAGTACTGATCTATAGCCATGTGGAGACAGTACTGATCTACAGCCTGTTATAGCCATGTGGAGACAGTACTGAACTACAGCCTGTTATAGCCATGTGGAGACAGTACTGATCTATAGCCATGTGGAGACAGTACTGATCTACAGCCTGTTATCGCCATGTGGAGACAGTACTGATCTATAGCCTGTTATAGTCATGTGGAGACAGTACTGATCTATAGCCATGTGGAGACAGTACTGATCTACAGCCTGTTATAGCCATGTGGAGACAGTACTGATCTATAGCCATGTGGAGACAGTACTGATCTACAGCCTGTTATAGCCATGTGGAGACAGTACTGATCAATAGCCATGTGGAGACAGTACTGATCTACAGTCTGTTATCTCCATGTGGAGACAGTACTGATCTACAGCCATGTGGAGACAGTACTGATCTATAGCCATGTGGAGACAGTACTGATCTACAGTCTGTTATCTCCATGTGGAGACAGTACTGATCTACAGCCATGTGGAGACAGTACTGATCTACAGCCATGTGGAGACAGTACTGATCTATAGCCATGTGGAGACAGTACTGATCTACAGTCTGTTATCTCCATGTGGAGACAGTACTGATCTATAGCCATGTGGAGACAGTACTGATCTATAGCCATGTGGAGACAGTACTGATCTATAGCCATGTGGAGACAGTACTGATCTACAGCCTGTTATCTCCATGTGGAGACAGTACTGATCTATAGCCATGTGGAGACAGTACTGATCTACAGTCTGTTATCTCCATGTGGAGACAGTACTGATCTATAGCCATGTGGAGACAGTACTGATCTATAGCCATGTGGAGACAGTACTGATCTATAGCCATGTGGAGACAGTACTGATCTACAGCCTGTTATAGCCATGTGGAGACAGTACTGATCTATAGCCATGTGGAGACAGTACTGATCTATAGCCATGTGGAGACAGTACTGATCTACAGCCTGTTATAGCCATGTGGAGACAGTACTGATCTACAGCCTGTTATAGCCATGTGGAGACAGTACTGATCTACAGCCTGTTATAGCCATGTGGAGACAGTACTGATCTACAGCCTGTTATAGCCATGTGGAGACAGTACTGGGCTTTACACCCCCTGCTATATTGTGGATAAAGAGTTACCTGTCTAACAGAACACAGAGGGTGTTCTTTAATGGAAGCCTCTCCAACATAATCCAGGTAGAATCAGGAATACCCCAGGGCAGCTGTCTAGGCTCATTACTTTTTTCAATCTTTACCAATGACATGCCGCTGGCTTTCAGTAAAGCCAGAGTGTCTATGTGTATGTGGATGACTCAACACTATACACGTCAGCTACTACAGCGATTGAAATGACTGCAACACTTAGCAAAGAGTTGCGGTTAGTTTCAGAGTGGGTGGCAAGGAATAAGTGTCATGACTTCCGCCGAGGCTGCCTCCCCTCCTTGTTCGGGCAAGTTTCAGTGTTCGTCATCACCGGCTTACCGCTCCATTCTCATCACTCCACTTGTCATGTCTTGTCTTGTCAGTCACACACACCTGGTGCTCATCCCCTAATTAGTCTGTGTATAAGTGTTCCCTCTGCCCCCTTGTCTTTGTGAGTGATTGTTCTATGTGGGAGGAGAGTAGCTCGGTTGAGATACTCTCATTTATTTTGCCAGTGTTGATTTTCCCCTGTGTCAATACATTTATTGTATTTTCTGAGACTGTGTTTGGTCAGGAAGGATTGTTTCCCCTGTACCTGTGTTTGGTCAGGGAGGATTGTTTCCCCTGTACCTGTGTTTGGTCAGGGAGGATTGTTTCCCCTGTACCTGTGTTTGGTCAAGGGGGATTGTTTCCCCTGTACCTGTGTTTGGTCAGGGAGGATTGTTTCCCCTGTACCTGTGTTTGGTCAGGGAGGATTGTTTCCCCTGTACCTGTGTTTGGTCAGGGGGGATGTTTCCCCTGCACCTGTGTTTGGTCAGGGAGGATTGTTTCCCCTGTACCTGTGTTTGGTCATGGGGGATTGTTTCCCCTGTACCTGTGTTTGGTCAGGGAGGATTGTTTCCCCTGTACCTGTGTTTGGTCAGGGAGGATTGTTTCCCCTGTACCTGTGTTTGGTCAGGGGGGATTGTTTCCCCTGTACCTGTGTTTGGTCAGGGGGGATTGTTTCCCCTGTACCTGTGTTTGGTCAGGGAGGATTGTTTCCCCTGTACCTGTGTTTGGTCAGGGAGGATTGTTTCCCCTGTGTTTGGTCAGGGAGGATTGTTTCCCCTGTACCTGTGTTTGGTCAGGGAGGATTGTTTCCCCTGTACCTGTGTTTGGTCAGGGAGGATTGTTTCCCCTGTGTTTGGTCAGGGAGGATTGTTTCCCCTGTACCTGTGTTTGGTCAGGGAGGATTGTTTCCCCTGTACCTGTGTTTGGTCAGGGAGGATTGTTTCCCCTGTACCTGTGTTTGGTCAGGGGGGATTGTTTCCCCTGTACCTGTGTTTGGTCAGGGAGGATTGTTTCCCCTGTGTTTGGTCAGGGAGGATTGTTTCCCCTGTACCTGTGTTTGGTCAGGGAGGATTGTTTCCCCTGTACCTGTGTTTGGTCAGGGAGGATTGTTTCCCCTCTACCTGTGTTTGGTCAGGGAGGATTGTTTCCCCTGTACCTGTGTTTGGTCAGGGAGGATTGTTTCCCCTGTACCTGTGTTTGGTCAGGGAGGATTGTTTCCCCTGTACCTGTGTTTGGTCAGGGAGGATTGTTTCCCCTGTACCTGTGTTTGGTCAGGGAGGATTGTTTCCCCTGTACCTGTGTTTGGTCAGGGAGGATTGTTTCCCCTGTACCTGTGTTTGGTCAGGGAGGATTGTTTCCCCTGTACCTGTGTTTGGTCAGGGAGGATTGTTTCCCCTGTACCTGTGCTTGGTCAGGGAGGATTGTTTCCCCTGTACCTGTGTTTGGTCAGGGAGGATTGTTTCCCCTGTACCTGTGTTTGGTCAGGAAGGATTGTTTCCCCTGTACCTGTGTTTGGTCAGGGAGGATTGTTTCCCCTGTACCTGTGTTTGGTCAGGGAGGATTGTTTCCCCTGTACCTGTGTTTGGTCAGGGAGGATTGTTTCCCCTGTACCTGTGTTTGGTCAGGGAGGATTGTTTCCCCTGTACCTGTGCTTGGTCAGGGAGGATTGTTTCCCCTGTACCTGTGTTTGGTCAGGGAGGATTGTTTCCCCTGTACCTGTGTTTGGTCAGGAAGGATTGTTTCCCCTGTACCTGTGTTTGGTCAGGGAGGATTGTTTCCCCAGTACCTGTGTTTGGTCAGGGAGGATTGTTTCCCCTGTACCTGTGTTTGGTCAGGGAGGATTGTTTCCCCTGTGTTTGGTCAGGGAGGATTGTTTCCCCTCTACCTGTGTTTGGTCAGGGAGGATTGTTTCCCCTGTACCTGTGTTTGGTCAGGGAGGATTGTTTCCCCTGTAACTGTGTTTGGTCAGGGAGGATTGTTTCCCCTGTACCTGTGTTTGGTCAGGGGGGATTGTTTCCCCTGTACCTGTGTTTGGTCAGGGAGGATTGTTTCCCCTGTACCAGTGTTTGGTCAGGGAGGATTGTTTCCCCTGTACCTGTGTTTGGTCAGGGAGGATTGTTTCCCCTGTGTTTGGTCAGGGAGGATTGTTTCCCCTGTACCTGTGTTTGGTCAGGGAGGATTGTTTCTCCTGTACCTGTGTTTGGTCAGGGAGGATTGTTTCCCCTGTACCTGTGTTTGGTCAGGGAGGATTGTTTCCCCTGTACCTGTGTTTGGTCAGGGAGGATTGTTTCCCCTGTGTTTGGTCAGGGAGGATTGTTTCCCCTGTGTTTGGTCAGGGAGGATTGTTTCCCCTGTACCTGTGTTTGGTCAGGGGGGATAGTTTCCCCTGTACCTGTTTTGATTGCCGTTGTAGGCGCATTGTATGTCTGGAAGGAATAAATCTGCATCCGGTTATTTTACTCCTGCGCCTGACTCCGTCCATCATTCACCACAATAAGTTAGTCCTAAATATTTCTAAAACTAAAAGCATTCTATTTGGAACAAATCATTCACTAAACCCTAAACCTCAACAAAATCTTGTAATAAATAATTTGGAGATTAGGCATGTTGAGGTGACTAAACTGCTTGGAGTAACCCTGGATTGTAAACTGTCATGGTCAAAACATTTTGATACAACAGTAGCTAAGATGGGGAGAAGTCTGTCCATAATAAAGCACTGCTCTACCTTCTTAACAGCACTATCAACAAGGCAGGTCCTACAGGCCCTAGTTTTGTCGCACCTGGACTACTGTTCAGTCGTGTGTTCAGGTGCCACAAAGAGGTACTTAGGAATATTGCAATTGGCTTAGAACAGGGCAGCATGGCTGGCCCTTGGATGTACACAGAGAGCAAACATTAATAATATGCATGTCAATCTCTCCTGGCTCAAAGTGAAGGAGAGATTGACTTCATCACTGCTTGTGTTTGTGAGAGGTGTTGACATGTTGAATGCACTGAGCTGTCTGTTTGAACGACTGGCACACAGTTCAGACACCCATGCATAACCCACAAGACATGCCACCAGAGGTCTCTTCAGAGTCCCCGAGTCCAGAACAGACTATGGGAGGCGCACAGTACTACATAGATCCATGATTACATGGAACTCCATTCCACATCAAGTAACTGATGCAAGCAGTAGAATCAGTTATAAAAATAAAAATACACCTTATGGAACAGCGGGGACTGTGAAGCAACACAAACATAGACACAGACACATGCATACACACACACATGATAACATACGCACTATACACACAGGTACACATGGATTTTATGTTGTAGATATGTGGTAGTGGAGTAGGGGCCTGAGGGCACATAATTAGTGTGTTGTGAAATCTGTTATGAATGTATTGTAATGTTTTTTAAATGTATGAACTGCCTTAATTTTGCTGGACCCCAGGAAGAGTAGCTGCTGCCTTGGCAGGAGCTAATGGGGATCCATAATAAATACAAATACAAATCTAGGACTGGAAACTATACAGGGTAAAGCTAATCTAGGACTGGAAACTATACGGGGTAAAGCTAATCTAGGACTGGAAACTATACATGGGGTGTGACAGTAGCTACATTAGCCATTATAATATGTTATACCATATATATACACTGAGTGTACAAAACATTAGGAACAGCTCTTTCAATGACATAGACCAGGGGTGTCAAACGTCCGGCCCACGGGCCGGATTAGGCCCGCAAACGGGTTTAATCCGGCCCGCGAGATGATTTTGTAAAGTATAAAAATGAGCTGCAATTTTTCAATAAAAGAAACCGCTGTTCCAATTGTGTCCACTGGATGGCGCAATAGCAAATGTGTTAAGCAAGCAAACTGTTTATACTGGGGCAGAGCAAATAGGTCAAGCAAGTGCAGCCAGTCCGGATGAGCTACTTTGTTTTGCCCGCGATATTTATTACGGCTTCTACTTTTAACATTATGTGCTTTGGCACCCTCATTGCCCCAATATGTCTCTGTCAAAAAAGAGAAAAGTGGACGCAGAGTGCAGAGTGTTCCAAGAAAATTTGTCATCCTTCTATTTATTCACGGAATTGAATGGGAAAGCTGTATGTTTGGTGTGTTCAGAGCATGTTGCAGTGCTGAAAGAATATAACCTTCGTCGCCACTATGTGAGTCTTCATGCCGACAAATATGACATCTTTCAAGGACAGCGGAGAAGAGAGAAGGTGAATGAACTGTTGGTGGGTCTGAAGAACAGCACTCTGTGTTTACTCACAGCCGAGACATCAGTGACGCTGCAGTGAAAGCTAGCTACCTCATTGCTAATGAAATCGCAGTGGCTTCAAAACCATTTAGTGAGGGTGAATTTGTAAAAACATGCATGATGAAGGCAGCAGAGATTGTGTGCCCTGAAAAGCATCAGGCTTTTGCAAATATCAGCCTGACAAGAAACACAGTTGCAGACATGATTTCCGATCTTTCAGTGGATTTGGACAGCCAGTTGAAGCAAAAAGTAAAGTCGTTTATTGCGTTTTCGGTTGCAATTGATGAAAGCACGGACATTACAGATGTTGCACAACTGGCCATTTTCATCCGCGGAGTTGATGACACATTGACCGTCACCGAGGAGTTCGTGGAGTTGGTGCCGATGACAGATACAACGACAGCAGCTGATATTTTCACTGCACTCGTCGGCGCGCTGGACAGGGTCGGAGTGGACTGGTCCCGCGCTGTCAGCCTGGCTACAGATGGTGCGCCCTCAATGATCGGGAAAAAAGCAGGCGTTGTGACAAAGTTCAGAGAGAAAGTGCAATCTGCAAATGGAGGACGTGATTTTTGTACTTTTCCACCAGGAGGCTTTGTGTTGCAAGTCATTAAAGATGCATAACGTCATGAAGGTGGTCATCCAAACTGTTAATTTCATCCGATCCAGAAGCCTGAATCACCATCAGTTTGATAGCCTTCTCAGAGAGAAAGACCACATCTATGGCCTGCCATACCACACTGAGGTAAGATGGTTAAGCCGAGGTGCTGTGCTGAGGCGTTTCTTTGATTTACGAGAAGAAATTGAACAGTTCATGGAAGAAAAGGGCAAACCAGTGTTAGAATTTCATTCCGCAGAATGGATGCAGGACCTTGCATTTATGGTGCATGTTACAGAGCACCTGAATAACTTAAACAAACAGCTGCAAGGGCGCAACAAAGTTGCCACGCAGTATTATGACAGCATACGTTCTTTCAAGTTGAAGCTGTCATTGTGGGAGACGCAACTCGCCGGTGGTGATACAGCTCACTTCCCCTGTCTGAAAAATGTGTGCGCGACCCAACATGTGGCAGACATGAAGCGGTTCAAAGATAAAATAACGGGACTGTTAAGGGAGTTTGAGCAACGCTTTCAGATTTTTGGTGAACTGGAGAAAGACTTCAAAGTTTTTTGTTCACCATTCACCGTGAATCCCTCTGATCTGCCCGTCAGCATCCAACTTGAAATAATAGACTTGCAGTGTGACTCGGATTTGAAGGGCAAATTTGCCGCAGCTGGCTTGGACACATTTTATCAGAATCTCTTGCCAGGTTACCCCAACTTGACAGCCCTCGCTGCAAAACTGTTGTGATGTTTGGAACCACATATCTTTGTGAGCAAGTTTTCTCTGTAATGAGCATAAATAAAACAAAGCTGCGCTCAAGGCTCACTCACAAGCACTTGAATCACATCCTGAAGTTGGCTGCCACTCAGGATGTGACGCCTGATATTGATGCGCTGGTGAAAGCTAAAAGATGCCAGGTATCAGGAGTCAAATAAACTATGCAACCCCACTTAAAGTGCTGCATGAGACATCCTGATATAGTTCTGTGATCTGCTCCAGCTTTATGTTTATATGTTTTTATGTTGATGTGCTATTGTTTTTAATTGATTTTATTTTATTTGTATATTTAACCTATTCTTGACTTTGTGGTTCTTGCACTTGTTTGGGGAACAGGATTTCATTATTTGTATCTACATTTCTGCCTGAGAAATGACACCCTGATATAGTTCTGTGATCTGTGAAACAGTTCTGTTAATCACTGAGGCATTGTGTGTTTGTGTGTTCTTTTTCTTTAGAATTTTCAAATAAACTTGAGGTGTTTTATGATTAATAGTGATGTTGTGCTTGTACTATTTTGGACACACTGTACTCAGGTTCCAGCTTTATGTTTTATGTTGATAGTATTAAAACAAAGAAAACAATCTGAAGTTGTTGTTTTTAAGTTATATATACCATGATTTTTCTGGTCTGGCCCACTTGGGAATAGATTTTCCTCCATGTGGCCCCTGAGCTAAAAAGAGTTTGACACCCCTGACATAGACTGACCAGGTGAAAGCTACGATACGTTATTGATGTCAATTATTAAATCCACTTCATTTAGTGTAGAGATCAAGGGGAGGAGACAGGTTAAAGAAGGATTTTCAAGCCTTGAGACATTTTAGACATGGATTGTGTATGTGTGCCATTCAGAAGGTGAATGAGCAAGACAAAATATTTAAGTGCTTTTGAAGGGAGTATGGTAGTAGGTGCCAGGAGCACCAGTTTGAGTTTGTCAAAAACTGCAACGCTGCTGGGTTTTTCACACTCAACAGTTTCCCGTGTGTATCAAGAATGGTCCACCACCCAAAGGACATCCAGACAACTTGACACAACTGTGGGAAGCATTGGAGTCAACATGGGCCAGCATCCCTGTGGAAGCATTGGAGTCAACATGGGCCAGCATCCCTGTGGAGGCATTGGAGTCAACATGGGCCAGCATCCCTGTGGAACGCTTTCGACACCTTGTAGTCCATGCCCCTACGAAACTCAATATTAGGAAGGTTTTCTTAATGTTATGTACGCTCAGTATATATCAATAATATAATATCATCATTACATACTGTACTTTGAAAGTTCTGTTTCCAGCCTGGATTGGACCATGAGTCTTCGTCTGCGTCCCAACGACACCCTATTCCCTATTTTTGACAAGAACCCTATGGTCAAAAGTAGTGCACTATATAGGGAATAGGGTGTCATTCTCTGGTCTAAAGTAGTGCACTATATAGGGAATAGGGTGACATTTGTGACGAAGCCTTCACCATCTTCTAAAGAGATTTCCCAGAAGCTGTGATAGAACGTCCTGTTGAATATTTCAGCTGTTGTGGCCCTTCTGTCTAAAGTCCTTCCTTCAACTTGTCTGTCCACAGCCTGGTCTCATAGACTAGACATAAGATAGTAAACGTAAATCCAGGACACTCAAATTATACTGAACAAAAATATTAATGCAACATGCAACAATTTCAAAGATTTTACTGAGTTACAGTTCATATGAGGAAATCAGTCATTTGAAATAAATGCATTAGGCCCTAATCAATGGGCAGGGGCGCAGCCATGGGTGGGCCTGGGAGGGCATAGGCCCATTCGCTTGGGAGCCAGGCCCAGCCAATCAGAATGAGTTTTTCCCCACAAAAGGGCTTTATTACAGACATAAATTCTCCTCAGTTTCATCAGCTGTCTGGGTAGCTGATCTCAGACGATCCCGCAGGTGAAGAAGCCGGATGTGGAGGTCCTGGGCTGGCGTGGTTACACGTGGTCTGCGGTTGTGAGGCCTGTTGAACATACTGCCAAATTCTGTAAAACAACATTGGAGGCGGCATATTGTAGAGAAATTAACATTCAATTCTCTGGCAACAGCTCTGGTGGACATTCCTGCAGTCAGCATGCCAATTGCACGCTCCCTCAAAACTTGGGACATCTGTGGCATTGTGTTGTGTGACAAAACTGCACATTTTAGAGTGGCCTTTTATTGTCCTCAGCACAAGGTGCACCTGTGTAATGAACATGCTGCTTAATCAGCTTCTTGATATGCCACACCTGTCATGTGGAAGGATTATCTTGGCAAACAAGAAATGGTCATTAACAGGGATGTAAACAAATTTGTGCAGAACGTTTTAGAGAAATAAGCTTTTTGTGTGTGTGGAACATTTCTGGGATCTTTTATTTCAGCTCATGAAACATGGGACCACACTTTACATGTTGCGTTTATATTTTTGTTCAGTGTAGTATGATACGTTACGTTTGGTTACATAAGACAGATGGTTACTTAAGGTCAAAAAACGAAAGTAGGGTGGTTGGTCGGGGTGACTTCGAATCTCATCACGGACAATTTTTGCATTTTAGCTAATTAGCAACTTTTCAAGTACTTGTTACCTTTTAGCTACTTTACAACTAATTAGCATGTTAGCTAATCCTTCCCCTAACACTAACCCTTTTAGCTAACCCTTCCCCTAATCCTAACCTTAACCCTTTTAGCTAACCCTAACCTTAACCTTTTAACAGAACTCCTAAACTTAACCCTAACCCCTAACCCTAACCCCTAGCCTAGCCACCTAGCTTGAATTTGTAACATATCATACGGTTAAAACATTCGTACCATACAGGATAGTATGTTTTGCAAATTTGTAACATATGGTACGTTTTGCAAATTCGTAACATATAATATGAATTGTAATTCGTAACATATCACACAAAATGGGTGATGGACATCCACAAAATAATACATACTATATGGAGTGTCTCAGATTTACATAAATAATAATACAAAAAAATATTTGTGTGCATGTTGTTACAGATCATTAAATATATTGAGTGAAAAATTACAGACAGTAGGCTAATATTAGCAAAATAGAACTTAATCGAATTAACATCACATTTTTTCAATATGATTGAAATATACAGGATTGTTTTCTCTCCTCTCCTCTCCTCTCCTCTCCTCTCCTCTCCTCTCCTCTCCTCTCCTCTCCTCTCCTCTCCTCTCCTCTCCTCTCCTCTCCTCTCCTCTTCTCCTGTCTTGTCTTGTCTTGTCTTGTCTTGTCTTGTCTTGTCTTGTCTTGTCTTGTCTTGTCTTGTCTTGTCTTGTCTTCTCTTGTCTTGTCTTGGCTTGTCTCCTCTCCTCTCCACTTCTCTCCACTTCTCTCCTCTTCTCTCGTCTCTTCTCTCGTCTCTTCTCTCGTCTCGTCTCGTCTCGTCTCCTCTCCTCTCCTCTCATCTTGACTCGTCTCCTCTCCTCTCCTCTCCTCTCCTCTCCTCTCCTCTCCTCTCCTCTCCTCTCCTCTACTCTCCTCTACTCTCCTCTCCTCTCCTCTCCTCTCGTCTCGGCTTCTCTTCTCTTCTCTCCTCTCGTCTTGTCTTCTCTTATCTCCTCTCCTCTTGTCTTGTCTAACAGTACACTTTACCTTGAAATGAAAATGACTTTCTGACTAAATTAGAAACGTGTAATATCTGAAAATGTAGCCAGCTAGACTATCTTACCCGTATACATGGATGGACGCTTCTCCCTCTATGTCACGGATGCCATGGTTGCCCTTAGTTTGAAGATGTATTCCAGAGACAGGTGTTTTATCCAACAGCCTTCTGTGTGTTCTCTTTTCAACTCCGTCTGCATATTTGCAATCAAAGGGCAGAATTTTCTCTATCTCCTTAGCTATCACACTCTAATTCCACTGATTTCAAAACTCGGTCCTCCAGAAAGTGGAGAACAACATTTATGTAGTTCTACTACGTGACATTATTCAAAGAAGCCGTGATAGAAAGGATTACCTACACATACTGACCAGCTCATATTATAGACATGGCAGACCAATGTCCTCTCTCGGCATCTCCAGCCCACTCATTATCTCAGCCAATCATGGCTAGCGGGAAGGTTGCTGTCTTTTTCCGTGGCTAAACCAACTAGGCTCATAATTTAAGGATGTTATTTGTATTTACAGATGGCATACAAGTTTGTTATTAAGGCACATGAAAGTTCACATGTTCCAGAAGGCATTTCTGCCAAAAAATGCATTTTGCTAAAAAAAAGTTTACGTTCAAATGGCTCTCCTGTGAAGTAGTGACGCGCAACATATGCCTCGTTTCCTGAAACTAGTCACATACAGTTAGAATGTGCCATATGATATACATATAATCTGATGTGAGACATTTTCTGAAGGGCCCTTAGAATTTGTATTGGGATATGCATCTTAGATGACCTGTGTTTGTCTTTGTAATGCAGTAACTCCCAGAAGGCTATGGGTGGTGTTAGCAGAGGATAAATCCCAGAGGTACTGTCTGAGGCACTGCCTGTCAGACAGAGAGAAAGACAGCGCTGGTGTGGTGGTGGTGGTCTACCTTTTGGGAGAAATCTAAGAGGAAGGAAATATAAACCAAACTGACAGTTCATTGCTGTGGCGTGTGGATAATAGACTGGGCTTTGTCCTAAATGACACCTAGTGAACTAGAAAGGGAATAGTGTGCCATTAAGGACGCACCACGTTTTCTGACCTGTTTTCCTAGGCAGAGTAAGAGGGGCTTGGTCTTTACCTTAGAGACAGACAGAGAGACAGAGATCCAGACAGACATGTCTCAGTGTTTGTGCTCCCCTGACATGATTATCAGTCCCCTGCCTGATACGTCCTGTCTGATCCTGTCTGTCCCTGCCTGTATCTGTCTGTCCCTGCCTGATACGTCCAATCTGACCCTGTCTGTCCCTGAGGGCATCGGGCCACCGTCAGCATGGCATAAAGACAGCAGAGAAACATGAATGGTTGAGTTGATAATAAAGGAGACAGAATTATGCTGGCAATCAGATGTCATTTCTTCAAAGAAATCATTATAATAAACTTAGAGTGGTATCTGGATAAAAAATTACCTACCAAGACTCTAACTCTGAGAATTATAGTAATATGATGGCTGTGAAGATGCCTGAATGATCTACGTACACAAAGACACACACACAGACACACACACAGACACACACACACACTGACACACACACACACACACAGACACACACACACACAGACACACACAGACACACACACACACACACACAGACACACACACACACACACACACACAGACACACAGACACACACACACACACACACACACAGACACACAGACACACAGACACACACACACACACACATGGTCTGAATGACCTACAACCTTTTTATCACTGAAGAGGAATTATCAACAGCTGTTCTGTTATAATAGTCATTTGTATTTGGCCCGCTTCTATTTTTCTCTTCACATAAATATGAAGAATCCTAATGGGGTCCATGCTTTGAACAGTGAACTATGAAGCCCTGATTGACCTGCTATGTATGCTATGCTACTTGTATCTACAGTGGAATCGGCTGCACACTGCTGCTCATGCTCCCAGGTGATGTATTATACATTTCCACCCTTAGGTCTTCATCAAGAATCCATATCCCATGTGGGGCTGGAAGGTCTTATACAGTGCCTTTGGAAAGTATTCAGACCCCTTGACTTTTTCCACATTTTGTTACGTTACAGTCTCGTTCACTGCAGGGGCCTTGGTCTGGCTCGGAGTACACTGAGCCAGGGTCGGCTGATATCCCAGGACGCACTGTAAAGGAGTCAGCCCGGTGGAGGAGTTCTGGACGTCCTCCGCCCAGGGAAGGAACCGGGCCCACTCCCCCTGCCGGTCCTGGCAGTGACTCCTCAGGAACCTCCCCCCGAGCTCCTGGTTGGTCCTCTCTACCTGCCCGATGTCCTCCGGAAAGGCCATAATGCCGGAAGACCTGCTGGAATAGTGCCTCAGCGACCTGGAGAGCGGTAGGTAGACCGGCGAGAGGGATAAAATGGCAGGATTTGGAGAATCTGTCCACAACCAGAATAGTGGTAAAACCATCAGAAAGGGGGAGATCCGTTACAAAGTCTATGGACAGATGTGACCAAGGCCGCTGAGGCACGGGAAGGGGAAGTAGTTTCCCTGCTGGAGCGTGCCGGAGAGATTTAGTTTGGGCACATATGGAGCAGAAGTTGACATAGCGGGCGATGTCCTGAGCCAAGGTGGGCCACCAGTACTTATCGGAGAGGGATTGGATAATGCGGGTGATACCTGGGTGTCCAGCGGCGAGGGATGTGTGTGCCCAGGTCAACAGCCGATCTCTCACCCCCGTGGGGACGTAGATGCATTCTGGAGGGCAGGTAGCAGGAGCGGGTTCCCTTTCCAGAGCCTGGCGGATGTCCACATCTACGTCCTAAAACACGGGGCCAACGACACGGGAGGACCGATTGATGGGCTGGAGGGCACGTACATGACTCTCAACCGGCGTGGAACCACAGAGTACGGGAAAGCAGGTCCTCCTGCATCCTGGTCCCCAGGCAGTGATTTTCATCCTCGACCAGGAGATGGTGGGGTTGTGACATTGGAGCCACGGGAGGCCGAGGATGACTTTGTGTACCGGTGCTGTGGTGATGAGGAAGGGAAGGCTTTCCTGGTGCATGGGTCCCACGGTGAGGGTGAGTGGTGCTGTGATGTGGGTGAAGCATGAGGGAACATGTTCTGGTGAGTATTGGGTGAAGCATGAGGGGACACGTTCTGCTTTTTCTTCACTTTTGGTAGAAGGCTTTCCAACTGTGCCCTTCAAAAACCACCATTGGCATGTTTTACCCACTTATCTTTGTACCCGTAAATCTCTGTGTGAGGTCTGTGGTCTGTTTCTGGTAAGAAGCATCAGAGCTGCATATTCTTCTGATGCGACTGAATTGACTTTTAGGGAGACTTTTAATAAGTGGACGTGGATGAAGCTGTCACCTCTAAGGATGGTGTTCCTGTCCTGGTTTCCTATAGAGATCTCTAGAGAGGGAGGTCATTTTTATTTTTCATGAGTTCACCTACAAAAAGTACCTGGATCCGCATATGTTCTTCAGCTGCTGTATCTACAGTGCCTTGCAAAAGTATTCCGACCCCTCTGATTTTTTCACATCTAATTGTTTTACAAGGTGGGATTCAAATAGATTTTTTTGGGGTCAACAATATACACAAAATACTCAGTAATGTCAAAGTGGAAGAAAATTTCGATAAAAAATTTTTTTAAAAAATAAAAAATTAAAGATGCGCTATGCAGAAATCGCTCCGCCATTTCCTGGTGGCTTAAATTCTAAAAGTTTGCCTAATTTCAGTTTATGTGACAAAAAAAAACAAGTGTAGTGTAGAGAATCATCGTACCCTCAAAACTGCTGTGAAATATATTTTCCATAACCATCATTATTATAATAATAATATAGAAAATGCACTGTAGTCAGTCAGAGAAGGTGGTACAATGTTTTGACAGGGGGTGCTTTTTTTTTGCATGATTTAGATATGTTTCTGCTCATAATTTCCGACATGTTGGTTGACTATTTGTTAGTCGTTGTCTATAATTGGATACATGCAGCTTCTCTTCTGTCATCACTTGTTGCCCTATAAGACTAAATAATCTCTTGTTCACCAGAATGATGACACACTAACTACACATGTCGCGATTCCAGAAGTAACAATGCACAAGCAGTCTATATCCGTTCACTTTACCAGCATTGCATCGTGTAGATGCCAGAAAAATAGACTAGCTTTATAATTTGAAGCGCATGAAGTAGTGCGTTGACTGTCGTGGCCCATATATTTTCTCTCATTCACTACCGTGCATTCTACTCCCAGCGTGTACACGCTCATTCACGCAGGTAAAAATGCATGTTAAAAAAAGCAGATAAATTGCCTGGGTTGATAAATTTCTTAGAACCGCCAAAGGCCAAACGTCCACTGATGTTTGATTTTGTAAATAAATAAAAATCAGCCGAAAAAAAAGCTATGTCCTGTTCCTTCCCGGACTTTTCCTAAATATTTGTGTTTTTGCTCATTTGTCAGAATTTTAAAAATCACCTACAGAAAAGTATTTAGAGGCTATTTACCTTCATTTATTTCCTAACTTACCCGCCAAGACAATGTGCTGTAGGACGTTGGTACCCAGCAAGGCGCTAATGAGTCTCTCTCTCCTCACTGAATGAATGACAAATGGGTGAATGGGCAATAATTGTGCACCTTTACTTCACAATGAAATTTAAATTAGACCCAACTAAATAATAAGGAGCGTGAAGAGGTTGATTTAATTTAGATAGACAATAGTGTAATGATGAGTTTGTGTTATGCCTATTGATCAACAGCAAATAACTTTGTAAAAATAAGCTGTTATTGGACTGTTTTATTTACTATAACTCTATTACTAATCAAATGTATTGTAAGGGAAATGAAAACATGCTACATGTTGCAGTAGGCCTTTAGAATAATGCAAAACATATGTTGTTTAATGCTGAATGCTGAACGAGAGACCTCGGTTTATTGTTTTTGTAACGTTGTGACAGTGTTTCCTTGTAAAATTTGATTTTATATACTTTTTGACTTTGGATTTTGGATCCCGCGGCTTAGTTGCTGTGAATGCTACTATCTGTCCCAGGATCCTGCCAGATTCCATGTAAAGAGAGAGACAGGGTGTCAGGATAAACGTGTATGGGGTTATAAAGGGAAACCATCAACACTACACAAAGCAGACCAATCTAGATGATTGCTGAAACCTAGATCGGTGGCAGCTAGTACTCCGGGGACGACGAACGCCGAGGCCTGCCCGAGCAAGGAGGAGGAGCAGCCTCGGCTAAATCCGTGACACACGGAATCCCAGCTAGCCTAGCTGGCTCGGCAGTCTCAAATCGAGGTCGCTGCCGGAGCTGTGTTTACTTTGCTTTATTCCGGGACAATGTGGACTGCTCAGACTTTAAATGTAGCAACTGCTTGCTTGCGGAGGACTACAGGGGCGAAGTGGCTACTCTTAGCAAGGAAGGAGCAAACCTACACATGCTACTGGGGACCCACACCCGCCTACTTTCTCTCTTTCTTTTTCTTCTACCCCAATAGCCAGACGCCGCTCTGGTCTGATCTGAACGCCGCTCTGGTTCTTCCCTGGAGAACGGAGCTAGTAGGATGCTCCTGGATGACCTGGGGGATGTTCCTGTTCTCGACCCAACCAACCAACCAGCCATGGAGATATGTCACTCGTAGTGGAAGTCGAAGAAAGCATCCTCTGACAACGGGGGCCTCCTTGGAGATATTAAGCCCGGACCGGACACAGACCAGAAATTGCTTTTTCATCCTAGATTCAGAGGTTCCGGCACCTTCTTCCTTAGGGGCTTCCGATTCGAGATCGGATCTGGAGGTACCTGCGCCTTCGTCCTCTGTTCTGTCTCCCTCTTCGGTGGCTTCTTCCTCGGGTTCAGATCCTCAGAGCTCCCACCCTCATCAGACCGTGAGGCTGCCTGAGAGACCGGCCCATTCATCATCCATGATGGATACTACAGCTTCCATCGGACCCCACCGCCCTTCGGTCCTCAAAGCGTCTTCACTCGAGGCGAAAGAACGGCCGGATCTCCTCGGCTATTTCACCAGCTGTCATCATCGGCAGCTCTATGGTGCGAAACATCTCGGCTCCTAGAGCAAAAACCGTGTCTTACCCAGGAGCACGAGTACAGGACATTACAAGGCTGCATCCGACCGTTCTATGACCGCTGCCAGGGGCTGACGCTGACGTAGTCCATGTGGGGTCAAACGACATCAGGAGGGCGAGCTCGGAACATCTGAAAATTGATTTTAAAGAACTGAAAGATACCAAAAAGACAATCATTTCAGATCCGTTACCATCGTTGGACCGCAGGTGTGAAGGATTCAGCAGACTACTGGCATTACACATCTGGCTAAAACATTACTGTAGCTCTGCTGGAATCACTTTTATAGATAACTTGGACACCTTCTGGAAACAGAAGATACTCTACAGGAATGACAGAGTCCATCCAAATCATCTTGGCTCCTTGACTCTGTCCACGCATGTCAAGGCTGTATTGAAACAATGACTTATCAATGACAAAAGACCAGCTCAGTTAATCCCTACCATAGTGACAATAAATAGGTTTTATGGTAAGTAGGTTTTAAGGTAAGTAGGTTTTAAGCTAAATAGCTGTTAAGCTAAATAGTTGTTAAGCTAAACAGGTGTTAAGCTAAATAGGTTTTAAGCTAAATATTTTTAAAGCTAAATAGGTGTTAAACTAAATAGGTGTTAAGCTAAATAGGTGTTAAGCTAAATAGGTTTTAAGGTAAGTAGGTTTTAAGGTAAGTAGGTTTTAAGCTAAATAGGTGTTAAGCTAAATAGGTTTTAAGGTAAGTAGGTTTTAAGCTAAATAGGTGTTATGCTAAATAGGTGTTAAGCTAAATTGGTGTTATGCTAAATAGGTGTTAAGCTAAAGAGGTTTTAAGCTAAATAGGTTTTAAGGCAAATAGGTGTTAAGCTAAATATGTGTTAAGCTATATAGGCATTAAGCTAAATAGGCGTTAAGCTAAATAGGCGTTAAGCTAAATAGGTGTTAAGCTAAACAGGTGTTGAGCTAAATAGCTTTTAAGCTAAATAGGTGTTAAGCTAAATAGGCGTTAAGCTAAATAGGTGTTAAGCTAAACAGGTGTTGAGCTAAGTAGGTTTTAAGCTAAATAGGTTTTAAACTAAATAGGTGTTAAGCTAAATAGGTGTTAAAATAAATAGATTTTAAGGTAAGTAGGTTTTAAGGTAAGTAGGTTTTAAGCTAAATAGGTGTTAAGCTAAATAGGTGTTAAGCTAAATAGGTTTGAAGCTAAATAGGTGTTAAGCTAAATAGGTGTTAAGCTAAATAGGTTTTAAGGTAAGTAGGTTTTAAGGTAAATAGGTGATAAGCTAAATAGGTGATAAGCTAAATAGGTGAAGCTAAAGAGGTTTTAAGCTAAATAGGTGTTAAGCTAAATAGGTGTTAAGCTAAATAGGTTTGAAGCTAAATAGGTGTTAAGCTAAATAGGTGTTAAGCTAAATAGGTTTTAAGGTAAGTAGGTTTTAAGGTAAATAGGTGATAAGCTAAATAGGTGATAAGCTAAATAGGTGAAGCTAAAGAGGTTTTAAGCTAAATAGGTGTTAAGCTAAATAGGTGTTAAGCTAAATAGGTTTTAAGGTGAGTAGGTTTTAAAGTAAGTAGGTTTTAAGCTAAATAGCTGTTAAGCTAAATAGGTGTTAAGTAACTAGCTAGTGTCGTAGTAAATATATAATGTTATAGCTTGGTCTGACTAAAATCTTGTGCATGACCCATTTTGTGTTGGGCGTTTGTTTTCAATACAATGGACAAAAGGGTCCTATCTTGTCAGCCTTGTCAGCAGGTGGCCAAGGACAACACCCACGCCATAGGTCTCTCAGTTCTTCCAACTCACGAGTTCTTGCTCTGAGGACACACACACACACACACACACACACATCATCACTGATAACACACACACACACACACACACACACACACACACACACACACACACACACATCATCACTGTTAAACACACACACACACACACACACACACACACACACACATCATCACTGTTAAACACACACACACACACACACACACACAAAAAATCCCCTTCTCTTAGGCTGAACATCTGAAGACAGAGAACCCGACTCAGAGCCAATGCAACAGTGACACTAGCCTGGAGGGGACCTCGCCCAACTCATCAGGACCAATCAGAAGATCAGAACTACTAGATTCAACCTACTTCATTTTATTGCATAAAATGTCAGCACACAATGTTTCGGGGCTCTCTTCTGATAAACTCCCTACGAGTTTGACGAACGAGTCCGTGCACGCTATTCCAGATATCTTTACCTCTGAATAAACTGCCTTATATTATACAATTATCCACCTTGTCCAAAAGTCTCTACTTGGTCTCAGTTCTCCAGTAAACTTGTGATCATCAACAAAATTGGTAGCAGAGGATGGTTTTCTAACTCTGAATTCGGTCCATAAAAGTTGATAGAGAAAGGAGACAAGTAAGAGACGGATCAGAAAGGACGGGTGACCTGTTCGCAGGAGCAGCCGGGAATCCAGCTCGCCTCAGGAAACTGATCTAGACGGCCGTCAATACAAAGGTAAGCAGAACCTGTTAAAACAAAATCTGCATATTGTATTATAGGATAAACCAAAATTAAGATCAGTAGTACTGAGCGTGAGTATGGATTACTGTTAAATTTATAACATATCTATTATGACTCAAAAGGCATATATGTAAAGATATCTGAATTCTTTAGGTTTTTACTGTTGAAATGTGACTCTCTAGGTGAGGAGTCTAGTTACAGAGGTTGTGGTTCACAAGAGAAGGACCCTTTTATTTTTACTGTTGAATTGTGGCTCTCTAGTGAGGAGCCTATTTACAGAGGTTTTGTCACGAACGTCTACTAAGTGAGTGGACCAAGGCGCAGCGTGCGATACGAACATGACTTTATTTAATTAAAGTACTCACAACAAAACAACAAACAATGACGAATCGTGAAGTCCTCAGTTACAATGACTGATACGGAACAAAAACCCACAACACTAAGGTGAACACTGACAGTTTAAATATGGCTCCCAATCAGAGATAACGAGCCGACAGCTGACACTCGTTACCACTGATTGGGAGTCACACGACCAAACAAGGAAACACAACCAAATACAACACAACCAATACCAAACACAACCAAATGAACACACCCTGGCTCAAAATACACAGTCTCGGAGCCAGAGCGTGACAGTACCCCCCCCCCCCTAAAGGCGCGGACTCCGACCGCGCCTACACCCCAAATAGGGGAGGGCTGGGTGGGTGTTGCTCCTCGGAGGCGGCTCCGGCTCCGGGCTTGACCACCACCCTACTACAATCCCCCCGTAGTGCCCCCAGTCCGATCTGACCCAGTTAGCTGGATCAGGACTGCCGACGCGCACCCCTGGCTTGGCGCGTGAGGCAGGAATGGACCGGACCTGGCAGACGATACGCACCCTTTGCATGGTGCGTGGAGCCGGAACAGGCCTCACCAGGCTGAAGACTCGCATCCCTGGCTTGGTGCGAGTAGCAGGAATGGGCTGAATCCGGCTGACGACTCGCACCCTTGACTTGGTGCGAGTGGCAGGAACAGGCTGAATCCGGCTGACGACTCGCACCCTTGGCTTGGTGCGAGTGGCAGGAACAGGCCGGGTTGGGCCGGCGACGCACACCGTGGACCTGGTGCGTGGAGCAGGGACCGGCTGGGCTGGGCTGACGACGCACACCGTGGGCCTGGTGCGTGGAGCAGGGACCGGCTGGGCTGGGCTGACGACGCACACCGTGGGCCTGGTGCGTGAAGCAGGGACAGGACGAGCTGGGCTGACGATGCACACCGTGGGCCTGGTGCGTGGAGCAGGGACCGGCTGGGCTGGGCTGACGACGCACACCGTGGGCCTGGTGCGTGAAGCAGGGACAGGACGAGCTGGGCTGACGATGCACACCGTGGGCCTGGTGCGTGGAGCAGGGACCGGCTGGGCTGGGCTGACGACGCACACCGTAGGCTTAGTGCGTGGAGCAGGAACAGGCCGGGCTGGGCTGGCGACGCACCCCGTAGGCTTGGTGCGTGGAGCAGGAACAGGCCGGGCTGGGCTGGCGACGCGCACCATTAACTTAGTGCGTGGAACAGGAACCGGCCGGGCTGGACTGGCGACGCACACCGTAGGCTTAGTGCGTGGAGCAGGAACAGGCCGGGCAGGGCTGTCGACGCACACCGTAGGCTTGGTGCGTGGAGCAGGGACCGGCCGGGCTGGACTGGCGACGCACACCGTAAACCTAGTGCGTGGAGCAGGAACCGGCCGGGCAGGGCTGGCGACGCACACCGCAGGCTTAGTGCGTGGAACAGGAACCGGCCGGGCTGGACTGGCGACGCACATCGTAGGCTTAGTGCGTGGAGCAGGAACAGGCCGGGCTGGACTGGCGACGCACACCGTGGGCTTGGTGCGTGGAGTAGGAACAGGCCGGTCCGTACTGGGAACACACACCACTGGCCTTAACCGGGGATCAGGAACGGGCCGGACCGGACTGGTAACACACCTCAGTCTCTCACGCCGTGCCTCAACTACTTCCCTCCCTCTACTCGCCAATGGCTCCCGTAATCCGGTAGCCTTCTCTCCACGTCTCCCTGTGGCAGCCTCCTGCTGCCCAGCCGCCCAAGCCATGTGCCCCCCCCAAAAAAACTTTTTGGGGTTGCCTCTCGTCCTTCCGACGATGGCCCTGCTGACGCCGTTGCTCCTCTCTCAGTCGCCTCTCCACTGTTTTACTCCATGGCCGGCGATCCATCCCATCCAGGATTTCCTCCCAAGTCCAAGACCCTTTACCATCCAAAATCTCCTCCCATGTCCAGACCCTTGGCTCCTGGACACGCTGCTTGGTCCTGGTACGGTGGGTTTTTCTGTCACGAACGTCTACTAAGTGAGTGGACCAAGGCGCAGCGTGCGATACGAACATGACTTTATTTAATTAAAGTACTCACAACAAAACAACAAACAATGACGAATCGTGAAGTCCTCAGTTACAATGACTGATACGGATCAAAAACCCACAACACTAAGGTGAACACTGACAGTTTAAATATGGCTCCCAATCAGAGATAACGAGTGTCAGCTGTCGGCTCGTTATCTCTGATTGGGAGCCATATTTAAACTGTCAGTGTTCACCTTAGTGTTGTGGGTTTTTGTTCCGTATCAGTCATTGTAACTGAGGACTTCACGATTCGTCATTGTTTGTTGTTTTTGTATTGAGTACTTTAATTAAATAAAGTCATGTTCGTATCGCACGCTGCGCCTTGGTCCACTCACTTAGTAGACGTTCGTGACAGGTTTTGGTTCACAAGAGAAGGACCCTTTTATTTTTACTGTTGATATCTGAAATCTTAGGTTTTTACTGTTGAAATGTGACTCTAAGAGAAGAAGTCTAGTTACAGTGGTTCACAAGAGAAGGACCGACTTTTATTTTCTGTTGAATTGTGGCTCTCTAGTGAGGAGCCTATTTACAGAGGTTTTGGTTCACAAGAGATGGACCCTTTTATTTGATCCACAAGAGAAGGATCTGGTGACTTGATAAAAAGATTCAGATAGTCGGGTTGAGTTAATTCCGTGAGAATCCAAGTCCAGAAAAGGTTCTCCCGACTAGACGCCAGTTGAATGGTTTAAACGACTGGGAGTCTTGGTTGAGGAGAATCAATAAAATAAAATAAAAATACAAGTTCAGATAGTCGGGCAATGGTTGACTTGGCACTCAACTAGATGTACTGTGAAGAACTCAAACTGAATGAATGTGTTGATGTTGATATGTAAATGCAAAATGTAAATGTTGAAATGTTAACCTGAATGTTGTGTAAGATTGGCCGTTTCATGAGACTAACTAGTTGATAACTTTTAAGAGGACCACCGAGTCCTATTTTGCCTGTTATGCAGCCGCTGCGCTAAAAGCTGACTTGTACTTTCTCCCTCTTGTGGTGTTGGTATTTCCTTAGTTCCTAAAATTAAATTGATAATTATTTTGGAAGCGCTCGAGTTTGTTAATATATTGTTCCAAAAGGGCGATTCTGATACCTTTTGGGAAAATATATAATAACTCGAATACCTGAAAAACAATAACTTTTGCAAATAATTCCTAAAATTAAATTGATAATTATTTTAGGAGCGCTCGAGTTTGTTAATATATTCTTCCAAAAGGGCGATTCTGATACCTTTTGGGAAAATATATAATAACTCGAATACCTGAAAAACAATAATAACTTTTGCAAATAATTCCTAAAATTAAATTGATAATTATTCTAGGAGCGCTCGAGTTTGTTAATATATTCTTCCAAAAGGGCGATTCTGATACCTTTTGGGAAAATATATAATAACTCGAATACCTGAAAAACAATAATAACTTTTGCAAATAATTCCTAAAATTAAATTGATAATTATTTTAGGAGCGCTCGAGTTTGTTAATATATTCTTCCAAAAGGGCGATTCTGATACCTTTTGGGAAAATATATAATAACTCGAATACCTGAAAAACAATAATAACTTTTGCAAATAATTCCTAAAATTAAATTGATAATTATTCTAGGAGCGCTCGAGTTTGTTAATATATTCTTCCAAAAGGGCGATTCTGATACCTTTTGGGAAAATATATAATAATTCGAATAATTGAAAAACAATAATACCTTTTGCAAAATAATTCCTAATAATAAAGTATTGAACATTTTTTGTGTACGAGGGTGGGACATCAGAGATAAGTCTCAGTCAGCGCCAAGAATACATTGCTGGTTTCGGCCAGTGACGGGCTAAGTGCACCAAGATAGTCTAAAAACTGTATAACCATGGCAACCACTACCGTCCCAAAACTCAAATTTAATGAATATCTAGATCAAAAAATACAGGATAGAGCGGGAGGGAAAGAACAGTATAAGACAGTGAAGAAAGTGTGGGAGGGAGTGAAACTCAAATGGACACAGGCAGGTTACTTTAGCGGGGGTGCCCCGTCGAAAGGGCAACTCACCTCTATGGAGAAAGAGCTAGAGGAGGCAGTGAAGGAAGGAACAGAAAGTGAAGTGGAGGGAATTACCCACCAATTTTTGGTAGATACAGGATGTACGTACTCTGCCATAAGATCTCGTCAACCACTCTCTTCGGAATCAATACAGGTGGTGGGGGTATCAGGAACACCCGAAGCACAAAACAAGACCATACCATTGCTCTTCCAATGGGGCCCTTCCAATTTGAAGCATCAATTCCTATATTGTCCCAACTGTCCAATCAACCTATTAGGAAGGGACCTATTGTGCAAACTGAAATGTTCAATCTACCTTACTGAAAAGGGTGTGGAGGTCTCCATTGATCCCATTACCTCCACACCAGTTCATCCAGTTAGGGTGCTGATGCTACCCATCATCCCAACCCCAGTGCTCTCCCTGACCCAAGAAATATACTGGTTGAAGTGCATCGAATCCGGCCAAGGAACCCCTGAGGTTCAATTCAAGTTCAACCAGCTGAGACAACTCATTTACACATTTCACCCATACAAGACTCCTCAAGCTGAAATCCACTGTACACTTAATGTGACTGACAATGATGTCAACCCATATACCGATGACTGGGATGAAAACATGATGCACCTGACACCAACAATCAGATGTTGTACCATAGTGTGTGGACAAGAAGGAGTGGCTGCTCCGGTTATCCTACCTTCCCATTTGAAATCCTGGTACCTACTGGGCGAAGAATCTGCTCCCCATGTTACACTGGCAGTTGGACACCGTTTTGAAGCAAGGAGCCTTGGGCCTATGATCAGAAGAGCATCCAAACTCCAGTGGGAACCCACCCAAACTCCAGGAATAACCAAAGCCACCACTGAGAACATGTGGAGGTTTATGACAGTTGACACAGAGGAACATTGCCTTCCTGAACGTTTGACTCTCCCAAGACACCATGGTAAACCTTACACAGACCACCCCTCATCACAAGCACTGCTTTCCACCATTGATGAAGGCATATGGACACACACCCCATTTGATGTTGGACAACTACAGGTGGCACCAGTCACCATCACCTTACTCAACCCTGATCAAATTCCTATCTACCGAACACAGTACCGTCTGAAACCTGAACAGACCATGGGGATCAAACCAACCATAGATGGGTTGTTGGGAGCTCGTGTCATATATCGCACTGTGTCTCCATGGAACACACCAATCTTACCAGTCTTGAAAGCAGGAGGCGAAACATACCGGATGGTACAAGACTTCCGAGCAGTGAACGACGTCACTGCACCCATTGACCTACCTGTCCCTGACCCTCACATTACACTGAGTAATCTCTCACCAAAACACCAATACTTCACCGTTGTGGATCTGGCTAATGCCTTCTTCAGCATTCCACTGGATGAGGCTTCACAGCCTCTCTTTGCCTTCACATATGAACATCAACAGTATACGTATTCGGTTCTTCCACAGGGTTACAGGTGTTCTCCCGGAATCTTCAATCATATCTTGAAGACACACCTGGCCGAATTGAAAATCCCTGAAGGAGTGATACTCATCCAATATGTAGACAACCTTTTGCTGGGGGCTCCCACATCTGATCTCTGTCTACAAATGACAAAAACCCTACTTGACTTCTTGGCTGTCAAAGGCTACAAGGTCAAAATGAGCAAAGTCCAGTCCTGTCGCAGAACTGTCCTTTTCCTTGGCAGAGAAATCTCAGGAGAAGGTGCTGGTCTCTCGAAATCCCACCGAGATTCCATACTCCATCATCCACGTCCCATCACAGTGTCAGGCATGTTGTCCTTCCTGGGGTTGACAGGGTACAGCCGTACCCACATCCCTGACTACACATCCAGGACTGAACCACTGAGAGAAATAGTGAGAGAAGCAGGACCAAGAAACTTACACTCCTCACTTACCTGGACACCTGAAGCATCAACAGCATTTGCTCTCCTAAAAACCGATCTCTCGGTGGCAGCAGCTCTGACAGCACCCGACTACAAAAACAAATTTCATCTTGATGTTTCTGAAAAGGAGGGGTTCACTTCTTCCATCCTTTTTCAGAAACAAGAGGGGGAGAGAAGAGTACTGATGTATCATTCCTCTAAGTTGGACCATATTGAAGCAGGTCAGACAACATGTTCCAGGTACGTGGCTGCAGTGGCAAAAGCTATTGAAAAAACCGCCCACCTGGTAATGTGCCACAAATTGGAAATCCATACTCACCATGGGGTTGCAGCATATCTGATGAGCAAGGAATTCACGTTCAGCGCTGAAAGAAAGAACAAAATCCAGAATAAATGCACCCAATCACACATTACTTTTGTCAACACCGACAAAAACATGGCAGACGCACTCAATGCAGAAGAAGGGTTGGCACACTCCTGCGAAGAGAGGGCGGCACAGGAACTGAAACTGCGACCAGACTTGGGAAACGAACCCCTTACCAATCCTGATCTATGGTTGTACACCGATGGATGCTGCTATAGAGGAGAAGAAGGGAACATAGCAGCATATGCAGTGGTACAGCAGCTTCCAGACGGGTCACACGTGACCCTGGAATCAGACATCATCCCACAACCTGCCTCAGCCCAACTAGCTGAGATCATTGGTTTGACTCAAGCCCTGGAAAAGGCTGAAGGAAAGACTGTGAACATCTACACTGACTCAGCATATGCTCATGGAGCAGTCCATACAGATGGACCACAATGGGTCAGACGTAACTTCACCACAACAGGAAACCTTCCGATCAAACACAAGGCACAAATGGAGAGACTGATAAAAGCAGTCTCACTACCTAAGCAGGTGGCCATCATGAAGTGCAAAGGACATCAGCAACTCAAGAACAAAGTCAGCGAGGGAAATGACGCAGCTGACAAAGCAGCCAAGAAAGCTGGGGGCTACACTCCAAGACAGATGGTGCTGCAGACTCAACCAGCTAGAACAGAACTCACAGACCAACACATAAAGGAACTACAATTCACAGCGGGCCCGTATGAGCACTCGGTATGGGGACAGAATGGAGCCACCAAAGGACCTGATGAACTTTGGAGATGCCATGACGGCAGGTTGGTTGCCCCAGCTAATCTCTGTCCCGAGCTGATACGTGAGGCTCATGGGCCCACCCATGAAGGGAAACTCAAAACTTTACAGAAGGTTTCCCATATTTGGTGGCACCCACACATTAAGGACATGACAGACTTGTTTTGTGATGAGTGCAGCATTTGTGGCAGCCACAACCCAAAGAAACCTTTCCAAACACCCATGGGTTCATACCCAGTACCTAATGCATGTTTTCAGGACATTAGCATAGATTACACTGACATGGGGGCTGATAATGTAACTAATGGGAAAAGGTACTTATTGGTAATGGTAGATCGATTCTCCAAATGGGTTGAGGCAATACCAACAGCACGTGAGGATGCCAGGTCGGTCATTAAGTGGCTGCAGACTGAACTCATACCAAGGTATGGGGTTCCAAGACAAATCCGATCCGACAACGGGTCCCATTTCAGTAACCAACACCTGAGACAGGTGGAGGAGAGGTTCGGCATTGTGCACAAGTTTGGGTCTGTGTACCGGCCGCAATCTCAGGGCCTCATTATAGTCACTGGAGTTTCCATGGGAACTTTCACATGGCTAATACAGCAACTAGCACATCCACCTACTAATATCACTAGTCCTAATAATATCACATCTCACGCCACCGTCAGAACAAACACCCATACCTTACGAAAACGACATGTTTTAAATAGCGACCAAAACTGTACTACCAACCAAATTAGAAGTACCACCCTATGTATCCCTATAAATACTACCACCACTGTCACCGTCCCTTGGGGAATGTTGGAAAGTACTGGGCAGAATGAAAACAGGAAGTTATGGCAAGTCCAATATCATTGGTACATGACATTGGGGGGTTTGGATAAATGGTCCTGGAAAAACCTAGTCGCCGAGACGGGTCCTGATTGGTCAAGTTATTCAACAGGACGGAACGTCTTATTATGGCGAAATGGACTTACATTGGCCAAAGAACAAAATGGCCTGAAGTTAATTATCCCACCAGGCCAGAGGGAGGGCTGCCAATATTTCATATTGGCTCCATATATGGACAACGGTCCATATAGTCCATATAGGGCTCCACTTTATATTTACAATTATAAATGGAACTTGATTGTTTGTTTTGTATCAACACCCGACCCTTCCACTTCTACAATTAAGGACGATAGAAAAAACATTGTGAAACCCACAGGTAGAGGTAGATGGGGACCAATTACCATGGTTACCACTCCACCTACTTTGGATGATGCAATCCTGACTGCTACAGGTGTCTCCGGCCTTTCTAACAACTGGCTCTTGTTGACTGAGGAAGCGGCAAGGGTGACTCATCAGAGTTGTGTGGTTTGTATGGGGGCACGGCCATTGCTTCGCATTATCCCTGCCGCCATTACGCCAGAATGCTTCCTGTCTGTCATGAAACATGACAACCCTTCCGCCAATTGTACACTATGGGACGTAGTTCATCCCTTGGTTACTAAAGTAACTAAGAAACCAATTTTTTCCTATCAGGTGGCTAGAGCTAACTTTACCTGTGTTAATCTCACGAAAGGTCTACCATTGTTGGGTATGGTACCTGTTGGATGGTGTCGGTTTACCTATACGCCTAATGCTGAGTTTAAACCTGTTTCCAGGGCTGATGTCTGGTGGTGGTGTGGAGGCATTCGTCTGTTTGATGGACTGCCTGGAAATGCCACAGGCACCTGTGCACTAGTCTCTCTTTTGCTACCAATTTCTGTGTATCCAACAGGTGTTCAGGAGCTGGTGACCCATGTGTCTAACTTAATTCCTACCAGGACCAGGCGCGCTGTGGGCCCTACTCCTGGGGACCCAACCTACATTGATGCAATTGGGGTCCCTAGGGGGGTACCAGATGAGTATAAATTGATTGACCAAGTAGCCGCAGGTTTTGAATCTTCATTTTGCTGGTGGTGCACGATTAATAAAAATGTTGACAGAATCAATTATGTCCATTTTAATGTTCAAAAATTAGGCAATTGGACACAACAAGGTTTTGAGGCGGTGCATGGCCAGTTGGCTGCGACCTCTCTCATGGCTTTCCAAAATCGTATTGCTGTCGACATGCTCCTGGCTGAAAAAGGAGGAGTATGTGCTATGTTTGGTGAACAATGTTGTACCTTTATTCCCAACAATACAGCCACAGATGGCAGCTTGACTGTCGCCCTGGAAGGGTTACGAACTCTTAATGGCAAAATGAAGAGCCACTCAGGGGTGGATACTTCAATGTGGGACTCTTGGATGGATGCGTTTGGTAAATATAAAACGCTTGTTTCTTCTATACTTGTATCCATCTCTGTTTTTGCTGCAATTCTAGTGCTTTGTGGATGCTGTTGCATTCCATGCATACGGACGCTGACAACCAGGATTATAACCACCGCTATTGATCCAAATCCTGCAGATAACGGTCAGATGTTTCCTTTGCTTGCTATTGACGATGCTGACCAAGGATATCTGGATGATGAATAGCATTTAAGCTTTTTGTCACGTCTCTTGTGAGACGTGAAGAGGGGGAATGTAAAACTTTATCTTCTGATAAAGTTTTCCCTATTTTGCCAATTGCAGCATTTAAGCTTTTTGTCACGTCTCTTGTGAGACGTGAAGAGGGGGAATGTAAAACTTTATCTTCTGATAAAGTTTTCCCTATTTTGCCAATTGCACTATTAGCTTTTGTCACGTCTCTTGTGAGACGTGAAGAGGGGGAATGTAAAACTTTATCTTCTGATAAAGTTTTCCCTATTTTGCCAATTGCAGCATTTAAGCTTTTTGTCACATCTCTTGTGAGACGTGAAGAGGGGGAATCAAAACTTTATCTTCTGATAAAGTTTTCCCTATTTTGCCAATTACACTGTTAGCTTGTGTCACGTCTTAAGTTTTCCTTCTTTACTGTTACTTGGTCACGTCTCTGGGGAGACGTGAAGAGGGGGATTTGTCGTAGTAAATATATAATGTTATAGCTTGGTCTGACTAAAATCTTGTGCATGACCCATTTTGTGTTGGGCGTTTGTTTTCAATACAATGGACAAAAGGGTCCTATCTTGTCAGCCTTGTCAGCAGGTGGCCAAGGACAACACCCACGCCATAGGTCTCTCAGTTCTTCCAACTCACGAGTTCTTGCTCTGAGGACACACACACACAAACACACACACACATCATCACTGATAACACACACACACACACACACACACACACACACACACACACACACATCATCACTGTTAAACACACACACACACACACACACACACACACACACACACAAAAATCCCCTTCTCTTAGGCTGAACATCTGAAGACAGAGAACCCGACTCAGAGCCAATGCAACAGTGACACTAGCCTGGAGGGGACCTCGCCCAACTCATCAGGACCAATCAGAAGATCAGAACTACTAGATTCAACCTACTTCATTTTATTGCATAAAATGTCAGCACACAATGTTTCGGGGCTCTCTTCTGATAAACTCCCTACGAGTTTGACGAACGAGTCCGTGCACGCTATTCCAGATATCTTTACCTCTGAATAAACTGCCTTATATTATACAATTATCCACCTTGTCCAAAAGTCTCTACTTGGTCTCAGTTCTCCAGTAAACTTGTGATCATCAACACTAGCATGTCACCACGTGAAAAAGTAGCTGGCTAGCTCACTAAAAATGTGTCAATAAAAAGGTCACAATATCAATTATGTATATGAGAAACTAAAAAGGCTATAATATCTACGCTACTTGCTAGGTTACCTGCTACTTGTCGATGAGTTTGCATGGAGAAATGTGCCTTGAGGGATGACGTCAAAGCTTGCGACAAGATGTGTAGTTCTGTCTGATGGCCACATTAGCAGCTAATTAGCATTTTGTTTATGCGGGGTAATTACAGGCAAATATATTGATAAAAGTCACCTTGTCCGAGAGAGATTTACGCGGTTATCAAAACGTCACGCCAGGGGAAGCCTACACTAAACACAGACCTTATATGAAATAGTTCTATAATTCCAGATGCAAAAATGAATGGTGAAAAAAACATTGGAACCATTTCCGGGTTTTACTGTAGGTTTTATGAGTATTATGACTCATACTGTGGCACTCAATTCTCTCCATGTTCTTGTCACAAGATTACTCTTTGCTCTACAGCCACACCGCTGCTGTCTCCACTGCACCACTGTACAAGTATGCCTTGTGTTGCACTACACTGTCGTTACTGTATGGCTACTATTTCATTGTGCTATGTAAACTATCTTGTATCTTCAGAACAGATCAACTTTGAGGTTATTACTAAGCTTACTTAAATATTGGACGCTGTGAAAGACTGTCTCTATTACTATTCCTACTTTGAGTATTATTTTGAATGACTTGTTTATTGTGAAATCTTGTGAGAGAAGAATATATCGAATTATTACATGTTTACTTTGCCAACAAATAAGGGAGCTGAAATGAGGGAGCTGAAATGATACCTTTGAACTTGAGATGAGTTAAATGGAATACTAACGAAATCTGGACATTGACAGGCCTATAACATCTCACATGTAGCCTAATATGAAATGAACTCCTGTAGAATTAAATATTTCTTGCAGTACAATGATGCTCCAACTGTTTTTTGTATCCGGAAAAGAAAGTGGAGCAATATAAGATTCATTTATTTCAGTATCTCGAGCAAATGCGAATATGGGTGTCTTATTCAGTGATTGATCCTTTTAGATAACAGCTGTAAGTATTTTGACCACGTAAACTATGCATCAATAACGAAGTGAATTCTTATCAGAAACATGGATTTTAGTTTTCACTGCTTTTATTCAGAAAATGTTTGCAAGGGAAGAATATTTCGGCTACCCTGTTTAGAGCTATTGCGTTTTCTTCCCGGCCCGGTCGAGGGGAGCAACAATGAAAGAGAAAGCTTTACAGACGTCAGCTAGATGATTTATGCATTCATTCTATCATTGAAGACATTTATTCTTGTGAGTACCGATTGATTTATTATGTATTATAATTGATTTGTCTTCTAGAGCAACAAGTTATGACTGAAGAGAAGCCTCGGCCTGTTTGACTAGACAAGTTGACTAAAATAGTCTATACATTTTTTGAAATTATAAGCAGATAAAATTTGCGTGGAACGGATGTGGGTGGGGCTATGTTTACGTAAGGGTGCTAATTTAAAAAAGTCACAAAAGCTCTGAAGAAGGCCTTGAGGCCGATAGTAAAGCTTATTAAAGGGCAGTGATGCTATCAAGAGCAGTGTGCCGGTTTCTTCTTTTCTCCTCATCTTATTCAACTGTTACCATGGCACCTGCAACAAAGATAGCTCAGATGTGCAAGTGCCTTTTGAACTTCCTGTAAATAGCCATGTTATTACCTGGTACTTCCTGTGTACAGTCACGTTATTACCTGGTACTTCCTGTATATAGCCATGTTATTATTTGGTACTTCCTGTATATAGCCATGTTATTACCTGGGACTCCCTGTATATAGTCACATTATTACCTGGTACTTCCTGTATATAACCATGTTATTACCTGGTACTTCCTGTATACGGTCACGTTATTACCTGGTACTTCCTGTATATAGCCATGTTATTACCTGGTACTTCCTGTATATAGCCATGTTATTACCTGGTACTTACTGTATATAGCCATGTTATTACCTGGTACTTCCTGTACATAGCCATGTTATTACCTGGTACTTCCTGTATACAGCCGTGTTATTACCTGGTACTTCCTGTATACAGGTGTTATTTTTACTCATTATTGTTATTCACCTGATTTATTCCTCGTGTCCCTTTCTATTATTGTACTATCTTATCTTTAACTCTGCATTGTTGGAAAGTGACCCGTAAATAATCCTTTCAGTTAGTGTTGTTTTCATAGCATGTAACAAATAAAATGTGTTTTGATTTGTAGACAGGTTCAGCACTAGACCTCGGGGCAGACCATTTGGAACATCAAAAAATATAATATTATCTGAACTCAAGAGGGCCTAGCTGTACTATCGGTTTCATTATAATTAGCCTTAATAATTCAATATGTAGTTGTCGCAAACACCTTAAATGCTCCCGGAGAAAATAAACACACACACACACGTCACGCAATTCACTATGTGGATGGTTCCTTGAAGGTCACTGCTTTTTGACGAGGGAGAGTGACTGGTCAATGAGACCAAATTGGAGTTTGTCTTTTTTCAGCTGCAGTTTTACCGAAACGTGAACTGTCCGGTGCCAAAGGTTTTTATCAGTACAAGTGCAATTCAGGGTAAGAACGCGCGGGCACCTGCGTTAGACAGTCGGAGAGCGTCTAGGGGATGAGAGGAGAAAGAGAATACCGGATGTTTCCAGATCAGATGGATGATATTGGAATATATTTTTGGAAGTAAACGTATTCAACTAACAGAAAATGAGAGGGAACCTAACAATAAGTTACGAATAATACCCAAACTGTAAGGATGTGTTCATCATTCCCAAATCGGCATTGTTTTTCTTACTATGTTATTTTCCATTGACCTGCATTGGGATATTTGAAACCAAACGGAATACTCGATTTATGCATTTATTGATAATGAAAAGATTTTGAGATGAAAAGCTGCAATTTTAGCCAAGATTTTTGTGTCTGTGCGTGAGTTGTGGCCGCGCTCGCTCCTGTTGGTGTCTGACCGGGATCATTACATGGGAGACGGAGAGATCTAACTGGCGCTGCGCTGGGACATCAAGAGTGGCAGGGGAACCAGTGGAGCTCCGTTTTTCGGTGTTGGTCGGAGGTCCCTGTTGCGTGATGAAGCGGTTCAGGATTTGGGGTGCGTTTGGCCGGTTTGTGCTGCTCCCTTTGCTCGCTCCATGCACCATGCTGTCGTGCGTTCTGATTCCAGTGTGTTTCTCCTCCTCCCAGCCTTGTCAAATCCTCAAGCGGATTGGGCACACGGTGCGCGTGGGGGCCCTGCAACTGCAGCCGCGGCTCTTCGGTCCCGTTTCTACCTTCAGAGGCGGGAAAGAACCCCCTGTCCCCGTGGAAGAATGGGATATACACGGGGGCACGAGGGAAGCAGTGGAGAGACAGTTGGAAAATATTACCAAAAGTGGCAATGAACAGGGTTTATGCAGCCTAAGGACTAATGGGTCCGTGAACAGCCAAGACAGGGAGAGGGAGAGGGAGAGGGACAAGGGGGGTAAAAGTAAAAACATGTATATACAGATCGAGAGTGAGAGTAATGTGTTTATGCCGAGGGACTCTATCATATTAGCCATGGAGACGTTGAACCGCATGGTCGGTCTGTTACCATACAACCTCTCACTGGAGGTGGTGATGGCTGTGGAAGCGGGGCTCTGGGAATTACCCGCCTACTCCTCCTCTACCCCGGGCTGTGAAGACCCCATGTCGTTTCTGCAGAGTGTTTGTCATACTGTTATAGTCCAAGGAGTTTCTGCTATGATGGCTTTCCCTCAGACCAGGGACGAACTGCTGAAGTTGGAATTCATCGCGTCAGCGCTTCAAATTCCTGTCATCAGTGTTGTCCAGAACGAATTCAAACGGCAGAGTAAGGTAAGGCAGAGAAAGGGTAAGGCAAATAGATAGGTATGGCAGAGTAAGGTAAGGCAGATAGATCTCTGAAGGCTTCAACACGGGTGCAGTACTAGCATAAAATTGTATTTGCTGTGTCTGGTACATGGACAGAGCGCTCCAGTTCAGAAACTCCAACCATGGACAGATGAGGAAGGAAGGGTGTTTCTGTCAATTCAGCACCACGCATTCCTCGTGCTGCTTTACTGGACGAGTAAATGTTGATATTTTTCTTTCCTTGTCCTGTGTAACGTGGGCAGCTAAATTTACACTCCATGCACAATCTATCCCACAAATATAACAATATATTCCTAAACACACACACACAGAGAGAGAGAGAGAGAGAGAGAGAGAGAGAGAGAGAGAGAGAGAGAGAGAGAGAGAGAGAGAGA
The DNA here is from genome assembly GCA_031479575.1 of Coregonus ussuriensis. Taxonomy (NCBI): domain Eukaryota; kingdom Metazoa; phylum Chordata; class Actinopteri; order Salmoniformes; family Salmonidae; genus Coregonus; species Coregonus ussuriensis. Next base: position 56,611,494 of record CM062487.1, read on the forward strand.
GAGAGAGAGAGAGAGAGAGAGAGAGAGACAGAGAGAGAGAGAGAGAGAGAGAGAGAGAGAGAGAGAGAGAGAGAGAGAGAACCTCTCCTTACTCCCCTTATAACCACCCCACACACACGTTTTGTTTTTTTACCCTAGCACTACACAGTGGTTTCAAATAATCAAACCTTGAAGATGAATTGGTTATTTGAATCAGCTGTGTAGTGCTACAGCAAAAAACAAAACGTGCAACCAGGGGGGGCCTCAGGACTGAGTTTGAGAAACACTGTCCTAGGGAACTACAAAATATGCCAATTAGGCCTTTGTTTGGCTGTTAGAATACAAAACAAAGCCATCTGAAATGTCCTGAATTCATATGGCATTCTATACACAACCACATGGAGCACCATCATGTGGGGAAAATGTATAGCTAGCAAACATCTAAAGATAGGAATCTTTCACTCCATAGGCTAAGTCATTTTGAAAAGTGATATTTATTCATTATTATTGAATTATATTATTATATTATTCATTGAAAATATAGGAATAACATGATAGAAATGGCAGCATAGTGTACAACAATCTAGGATTTACAAACCTCTCTCTCTCTCTCTCTCTCTCTCTCTCTCTCTCTCTCTCTCTCTCTCTCTCTCTCTCTCTCTCTCTCTCTCTCTCTCTCTCTCTCTCTCTCTCTCTATCTCTCTCTCTCTCTATAGTGGACTACTGACCCGGGCCCATAGCTACATAGTGGACTACTGACCAGGACCCATAGCTACATAGTGGACTACTGACCAGGACCCATAGCTACATAGTGGACTACTGACCAGGGCCCATAGCTACATAGTGGACTACTGACCAGGGCCCATAGCTACATAGTGGACTACTGACCAGGGCCCATTGCTACATAGTGGACTACTGACCCGGGCCCATAGCTACATAGTGGACTACTGACCCGGGCCCATAGCTACATAGTGGACTACTGACCAGGGCCCATAGCTACATAGTGGACTACTGACCAGGTCCCATTGCTACATAGTGGACTACTGACCAGGACCCATAGCTACATAGTGGACTACTGACCAGGGCCCATTGCTACATAGTGGACTACTGACCAGGGCCCATAGCTACATAGTGGACTACTGACCAGGGCCCATAGCTACATAGTGGACTACTGACCAGGGCCCATTGCTACATAGTGGACTACTGACCAGGGCCCATAGCTACATAGTGGACTACTGACCAGGGCCCATAGCTACATAGTGGACTACTGACCAGGGCCCATAGCTACATAGTGGACTACTGACCAGGGCCCATTGCTACATAGTGGACTACTGACCAGGACCCATAGCTACATAGTGGACTACTGACCAGGGCCCATAGCTACATAGTGGACTACTGACCAGGGCCCATTGCTACATAGTGGACTACTGACCAGGGCCCATAGCTACATAGTGGACTACTGACCCGGGCCCATAGCTACATAGTGGACTACTGACCCGGGCCCATAGCTACATAGTGGACTACTGACCAGGACCCATAGCTACATAGTGGACTACTGACCCGGTCCCATTGCTACATAGTGGACTACTGACTAGGACCCATAGCTACATAGTGGACTACTGACCAGGGCCCATTGCTACATAGTGGACTACTGACCAGGGCCCATAGCTACATAGTGGACTACTGACCAGGGCCCATAGCTACATAGTGGACTACTGACCAGGGCCCATTGCTACATAGTGGACTACTGACCAGGGCCCATAGCTACATAGTGGACTACTGACCAGGGCCCATAGCTACATAGTGGACTACTGACCAGGGCCCATAGCTACATAGTGGACTACTGACCAGGGCCCATTGCTACATAGTGGACTACTGACCAGGACCCATAGCTACATAGTGGACTACTGACCAGGGCCCATAGCTACATAGTGGACTACTGACCAGGGCCCATTGCTACATAGTGGACTACTGACCAGGGCCCATAGCTACATAGTGGACTACTGACCCGGGCCCATAGCTATGTAGTGGACTACTGACCAGGGCCCATTGCTACATAGTGGACTAAAGTACGGCACTATATAGGGAATAGGTGTGTGTGTGTGTGTGTGTGTGTGTGGAGCAGAGGACATTAGTGATTAGTAATATAAGTCAGGTTTATCTAAGTCAGGTTTATCTCAAGTAATTCATGTCCTAACATGGTTCACACCGTAGGGTGTGAGTCATCTTCAAAGCATGAGACAGCTTCTTGGTATGACTTGACCTGGGTCCGGGACTGGTTACACCCACGCTTCCACTCTCAGGGCGGACACTCTAACCCCAAGGACACTGAGTTGGTCTTAATTCACTTAGAACTTACAAGACTGTAATGCTCACTGCAGGGTTAATATTCTGGTTACTGACTGTGTCCATCAGACTGTAATACTCACCACAGGGCTAATATTCTGGTTACTGACTGTATCTGTCAGACTGTAATACTCACTGTAGGGCTAATATTCTGGTTACTGACTGTATCTGTCAGACTGTAATGCTCACTGTAGGGTTAATATTCTGGTTACTGACTGTATCTGTCAGACTGTAATGCTCACTGTAGGGCTAATATTCTGGTTACTGACTGTATCTGTCAGACTGTAATACTCACCGCAGGACTAATATTCTGGTTACTGACTGTATCTGTCAGACTGTAATGCTCACTGCAGGGCTAATATTCTGGTTACTGACTGTATCTGTCAGACTGTAATGCTCACTGTAGGGCTAATATTCTGGTTACTGACTGTATCTGTCAGACTGTAATACTCACCGCAGGACTAATATTCTGGTTACTGACTGTATCTGTCAGACTGTAATGCTCACTGCAGGGTTAATATTCTGGTTACTGACTGTGTCCATCAGACTGTAATACTCACCGCAGGACTAATATTCTGGTTACTGACTGTATCTGTCAGACTGTAATGCTCACTGTAGGGCTAATATTCTGGTTACTGACTGTATCTGTCAGACTGTAATGCTCACCGCAGGACTAATATTCTGGTTACTGACTGTATCTGTCAGACTGTAATGCTCACTGTAGGGTTAATATTCTGGTTACTGACTGTATCTGTCAGACTGTAATGCTCACTGTAGGGCTAATATTCTGGTTACTGACTGTATCTGTCAGACTGTAATACTCACCGCAGGACTAATATTCTGGTTACTGACTGTATCTGTCAGACTGTAATGCTCACTGTAGGGCTAATATTCTGGTTACTGACTGTATCTGTCAGACTGTAATGCTCACTGTAGGGCTAATATTCTGGTTACTGACTGTATCTGTCAGACTGTAATGCTCACCGCAGGACTAATATTCTGGTTACTGACTGTATCTGTCAGACTGTAATGCTCACTGTAGGGCTAATATTCTGGTTACTGACTGTATCTGTCAGACTGTAATGCTCACTGCAGGGCTAATATTCTGGTTACTGACTGTATCTGTCAGACTGTAATGCTCACTGTAGGGTTAATATTCTGGTTACTGACTGTATCTGTCAGACTGTAATGCTCACTGTAGGGCTAATATTCTGGTTACTGACTGTATCTGTCAGACTGTAATGCTCACTGTAGGGCTAATATTCTGGTTACTGACTGTATCTGTCAGACTGTAATGCTCACTGTAGGGTTAATATTCTGGTTACTGACTGTATCTGTCAGACTGTAATGCTCACTGTAGGGTTAATATTCTGGTTACTGACTGTATCTGTCAGACTGTAATGCTCACTGTAGGGTTAATATTCTGGTTACTGACTGTATCTGTCAGACTGTAATGCTCACTGTAGGGCTAATATTCTGGTTACTGACTGTATCTGTCAGACTGTAATACTCACTGTAGGACTAATATTCTGGTTACTGACTGTGTCCATCAGACTGTAATACTCACCGCAGGACTAATATTCTGGTTACTGACTGTATCTGTCAGACTGTAATGCTCACTGTAGGGCTAATATTCTGGTTACTGACTGTATCTGTCAGACTGTAATACTCACCGCAGGACTAATATTCTGGTTACTGACTGTATCTGTCAGACTGTAATGCTCACTGCAGGGTTAATATTCTGGTTACTGACTGTGTCCATCAGACTGTAATACTCACCGCAGGACTAATATTCTGGTTACTGACTGTATCTGTCAGACTGTAATGCTCACTGTAGGGCTAATATTCTGGTTACTGACTGTATCTGTCAGACTGTAATGCTCACCGCAGGACTAATATTCTGGTTACTGACTGTATCTGTCAGACTGTAATGCTCACTGTAGGGCTAATATTCTGGTTACTGACTGTATCTGTCAGACTGTAATACTCACCGCAGGACTAATATTCTGGTTACTGACTGTATCTGTCAGACTGTAATGCTCACTGTAGGGCTAATATTCTGGTTACTGACTGTGTCCATCAGACTGTAATGCTCACTGTAGGGTTAATATTCTGGTTACTGACTGTATCTGTCAGACTGTAATACTCACTGTAGGACTAATATTCTGGTTACTGACTGTATCTGTCAGACTGTAATACTCACCGCAGGACTAATATTCTGGTTAGATTATTGTCAATCTGTTAGATCATTGTCAATCTGTTAGATCATTGTCAATCTGTCAGATCATTGTCAATCTGTTAGATCATTGTCAAATCATTCAACAGGACAGGAAGTAACAAACACTTGCTTTGGGGGGAAATGTGCCCTGGTCCCAGGTCTGTTAGTGCTCCTCTACCAACCCCATTGCTGTCATTGTCATGCAAAACAATCCATCATGTGTTGGCAAAAAAGCACAAATAGATCTGGGACCAAGGCTACAAAAAATCCTCTTGAAGTTTACATTCCATAGTGATTCCATTATGGTGATTTTTGTTTACACAGGACGTACCGCCCCCACCTACCGTCAACCAATCATGTCAACGCGGAGCTATACGGAGCTACAGTAGACAGAGCCCTCCTTGTTACAACATGTGCGGGTCGCACGGCGATGGGGTTTGGAGCTTGATTTGGCCTCTGCAAGCCTCCGCATGCTACGCAATTGCGTCACACCCTCCGTACGGAGCCTCCGGACCAAGCAAAATTTTTTGCAACGGAAAACCAAAATGAACTAAACTTCTTGTACAATTTCCGCATACTACCTCCCTGTTTCAGTCTGTTTACTTCCGTTTAACAACTACTGTAATGAACAGGACCCAGGGACTATCAGGTCATTTGGAACTCATATTTTAAAATGCTGCTAAACTGGCAGGAAGTCCTGTCTTTGTTTTGATGTTTTGGAGATTAATCCATGAATTAGACTTCACTATATCCCAAGCACCACGGGGAAATTATTCAGCCTCAAGAAGCATCTCATCCTGCCCTTCTGGAGAGACCAGAACACCAGCTCATCTTCTCTGGAAAAACCAGACCACCAGCTCTTCTTCTCTGGAAAAAACAGACCACCAGCTCTTCTTCTCTGGAAAAACCAGACCACCAGCTCATATTCTCTGGAAAAACCAGACCACCAGCTCATGTTCTCTGGAGAGACTAGACCACCAGCACTTCTTCTCTGGAGAGATTAGACCACCAGCTCTTCTTCTCTGGAGAGACCAGACCACCAGCTCATCACTGGAGAGACAACTAGCTCATCTTCTCTGGAGAGACCACCTCACTCTGCTCATCATCAAGCCTCTCTGGAGCAGACCTGTGTTCAAAATACTATTAGACATTTTTCAAATTTACTATGAGCATTTGCTTGAGTCTACCCAGAGTGGCAAATGAGCAGGGTTTGCAGTTTTGTGATTATTCTATTGGTTTCATTGGGCCAGGCAAGCGCAATCAAGCCTAGATGCAGTTTTTGAAATTATTTCAAACACTATGTGAACCCAGATCTACTCTGGAGCAGTATCAGAGGATATCTTTATCTATATATGATATTTTATTAGATATAAGGCTACCGTATGAGTCCAGGGAGATATCTGTGGAGAGATCCCTTCAAATCTCCCTGCTACCGTATGAGTCCAGGGAGATATGTGTGGAGAGATCCCTTCAAATCTCTCTGCTACCTTATGAGTCCAGGGAGATATCTGTGGTGAGATCCCTTCAAATCTCCCTGCTACCGTATGAATCCAGGGAGATATCTGTGGAGAGATCCCTTAAAGACCTGCCCCTGATGCGTGTGCACCCGCTTACATATTTGTAGAAAATTCTAATGGAAAGGGTATGTGTCAACAAGCTGACATATCTAAGCCTTTATACACAGGCATGAACAAATCCACATACTTTCAGAAATGTATCATATTTGTAGTCATTACCTGATCATTTATTGATCCATATTTCTCCCAAAATGCATTATTTCAGTAGATATTCTTACATGATATGTAATATTCATCCTCATATGTCAGATCAAACTAAATCTGACTCATGATCAATGTCCAGCGTCCAAATTATTTTACCTGTTCAAGCACTGAAAATCATCATGCTTCTTTACATGAAGATGACGTATTTAAGCACACATATTGCACCATATTCAGTAATAGGCTACAAGGCAATGAAAAGCAAAAAAAACCGTCATATTTAATCCAAGTTGCTATTTCTGTTAAAAAATGCAGCATAGCTAATCCAGAGCTCCAATCACAACATGTTTTCTGGAAAGATGGAAATGTAGGCCAATCTTTGCTAAATATAAATTGTATTTATTTAACACGTTTTAAGACATTTAACACATTTAACATGTTTTAAAACGTTAGCTGTCACCTTGAGGCTTGATAGGGGGTAAAAATGTTGCGATGTATACAGTCAGTATTTGTCAACATGAAGAGAGAGGATGTCACATACACTACATGACCAACAGTATGTGGACACCTGCTCGTCCAACATCTCATTCCAAAATCATGGGCATTAATATGGAGTTGGTCCCCCCTTTGCTGCTATAACAGCCTCCACTCTTCTGGGAAGGCTTTCCACTAGATGTTGGAACATTGCTGCAGGGACTTGCTTCAATTCAGCCACAAGAGCATTAGTGAGGTCGTGCACTGATGTTGGGCGATTAGTCCTGGCTCGCAGTTGGCGTTCCAATTCATCCCAAAGGTGTTCGATGGGGTTGAGGTCAGGGCTCTGTGCAGGCCAGTCAAGTTCTTCCACACCGATCTCGACAAACCATTTCTGTATAGACATTGCTTTGTGCACGGGGGCATTGTCATGCTGAAACAGGAAATGGCCTTCCCTAAACTGTTGCCACAAAGTTGGAAGCACAGAATCGTCTAGAATGTAATTGTATGCTGTAGCTTTAAGATTTCCCTTCACTAGAACTAAGGGGCCTAGCCCAAATCATGAAAAACAGCCCCAGACCATTATTCCTCCTCCACCAAACTTTACAGTTGGCACTATGCATTCGGGCAGGTAGCGTTCTCCTGGCATCCGCTAAACCCAGATATGTCCGTCGGACTGCCAGATGGTGAAGCGTGATTCATCACTCCAGAGAACGTGTTTCCACTGCTCCAGAGTCCAATGGCAGCGAGCTTTACACCACTCCAGCCGACGCTTGGCATTGCGCATGGTGATCTAAGGCTTGTATGCGGATGCTCGGCCATTGAAACCCATTTCATGAAGCTCCCAACGAATGTTGCTTCCAGAGGCGGTTAGGAACTCGGTAGTGAGTGTTGCAACTGAGGACAGATGATTTCTACGCACTACGCGCTTCAGCACTCGGCGGTCCCGTTCTGTGAGCTTGTGTGGCTTAACACTTCCCGGCTGAGCTGTTGTTGCTCCTAGACGTTTCCACTTCAGGGGTGTCCACATACTTTTATATATATATAGTGTATCTCAGGATATTGAATGAGTATCCGGCCATAGGAAATGTCCACGTGTGATATTCAGAGTAATCACAATGTCATATACACTGAGTGTACAAAACATTATGAACACCTGCTCTTTCCATGACGTAGACTGACCAGGTGAAAGCTATGATCCCTTATTGATGTCACTTGTTAAATCCACTTCAATCAGTGTAGATGAAGGGGAGGAGACAGGTAAAATAAGGATTTTTAAGCCTCGAGACAATTGAGACATGGATTGTGTATGTGTGCCATTCAGAGGGTGAATCGGCAAGACAAAATATTGAAGTGCCTTTGAACAGGGTATGATAGTAGGTGCCAGGCACATCTGGGTTTTTCACGCTCAACAGTTTTCCCGTGTGTATCAAGAACGGTCCACCACCCAAAGGACATCCAGCCAACTTGACACAATTGTGGGAAGCGTTGGGAGTCAACATGGGCCAGCATCCCTGTGGAACGCTTTCGACACCTTGTAGAGTCCATGCCCTGACGAATTCAGGCTGTTCATGGGAAGGTGTTCTTAATGTTTTGTACACTCAGTGTATATCTAAAAGACATCTGGATTGAGAATGTCAGGATGTGGTGCATATCCACACAACTCTAAATATGCATTGGACAATGTAAAAAATATGTCATGTAAAGATATCCCCTGATACTTTTCACCCAGTGGAGGGACCGACCAGACCAGCTAGGGGATGTGGGGTTATTAATAATTTTTCTATCGATCTTCTATTGACCAAAACGAGGCCCCCCCGGTCATCAAACCAATCACCGCATTAAAACACAGCAGCGACCTGGATGTCAAACCAATCACTAATAAACTTCTTGGTAATTAACTAGAGTTGATGTCCCCGCGGCAACCTAATTAGCATAATAATAAAAAATCCCCATCAAAATCTTTCAGTTCAAGCTATATACCGTATCCGCAGATGTCGCACTTCTGAGGTGAAAGGTGGCAGAGCTAGAGCGGTGTTTGTCAATGATCTCAAGGCAGCTGGGACCATAGTCACCAAGAAAACAATTGGTAACACACTACGCCGTGAAGGACTGAAATCCTGCAGCACCCGCAAGGTCCCCCTGCTCAAGAAAGCACATATACAGGGCCGTCTGAAGTTTGCCAATGAACATCTGAATGATTCAGAGGAGAACTGGGTGAAAGTGTTGTGGTCTAGAGCGGTGTTTGTCAGACCATGAGACATCCCCAAAATCGGTCTTCTCAGGAAAACATCTGTAGCGTACAAACTATTATGACCCCTCTATGGAAAGATGAGACTCTCACGAACACAATGGTGTTGTCGGTTTGCTCTGGGATGCACACCAGCCTCACAAGACTAGTCTGAAGGTAGCCCGGTACCCGTTTAAAAAGTGAATGGAAGTATATATGGAGATACTGTAGTTTAGTGCCTAAAATAAGGGGTTAAATATTTAAAAAATATATATAGATATATATAGTTTCCTGATCTTTCTTATATATCTCAGACATAGGACACAAACTTCATAAAAAGTATTTTTTGGAGGCTATCTGTTTATTGATGTATAAAGCTGTCATTCAATGCGTTTCTATGGGCTAATAGCAGTAATCCCAAATTCAATGTTTCATCAAATAATGAATAAACAAATACAATGAGGGAAATAAGTATTTGACCCCCTCTCAATCAGAAAGATTTCTGGCTCCCAGGTGTCTTTTATACAGGTCACGAGCTGAGATTAGGAGCACACTCTTAAAGGGCTCCTAATCTCAGTTTGTTACCTGTATAAAAGACACCTGTCCACAGTTGCAATCAATCAATCAGATTCCAAACTCTCCACCATGGCCAAGACCAAAGAGCTCTCCAAGGATGTCAGGGACAAGATTGTAGACCTACACAAGGCTGGAATGGGCTACAAGACCATCACCAAGCAGCTTGGTCAGAAGGTGACAACAGTTGGTGCGATTATTCGCAAATGGAAGAAAGACTGTCAATCTCCCTCGGCCTGGGGCTCCATGCAAGATCTCACCTCGTGGAGTTGCAATGATCACGGTGAGGAATCAGCCCAGAACTACACGGGAGGATCTTGTCAATGATCTCAAGGCAGCTGGGACCATAGTCACCAAGAAAACAATTGGTAACACACTACGCCGTGAAGGACTGAAATCCTGCAGCGCCCGCAAGGTCCCCTGCTCAAGAAAGCACATATACAGGGCCGTCTGAAGTTTGCCAATGAACATCTGAATGATTCAGAGGAGAACTGGGTGAAAGTGTTGTGGTCAGATGAGACCAAAATCGAGCTCTTTGGCATCAACTCAACTCGCCGTTTTTGGAGGAGGAGGAATGCTGCCTATGACCCCAAGAACACCATCCCCACCGTCAAACATGGAGGTGGAAACATTATGCTTTGGGGATGTTTTTCTGCTAAGGGGACAGGACAGCTTCACTGCATCAAAGGGACGATGGACGGGGCCATGTACTGTCAAATCATGGGTGAGAACCTCCTTCCCTCAGCCAGGGCATTGAAAATGGTTCGTGGATGGGTATTCCAGCATGACAATGACCCAAAACACACGGCCAAGGCAACAAAGGAGTGGCTCAAGAAGAAGCACATTAAGGTCCTGGAGTGGCCTAGCCAGTCTCCAGACCTTAATCCCATAGAAAATCTGTGGAGGGAGCTGAAGATTCGAGTTGCCGAACGTCAGCCTCGAAACCTTAATGACTTGGAGAAGATCTGCAAAGAGGAGTGGAACAAAATCCCTCCTGAGATGTGTGCAAACCTGGTGGCCGACTACAAGAAACGTCTGACCTCTGTGATTGCCAACAAGGGTTTTGCCACCAAGTACTAAGTCATGTTTTGCAGAGGGGTCAAATACTTATTTCCCTCATTAAAATGCAAATCAATTTATAACATTTTTGACATGCGTTTTTCTGGATTTTTTTGTTGTTATTCTGTCTCTCACTGTTCAAATAAACCTACCATTAAAATTATAGACTGATCATGTCTTTGTCAGTGGGCAAATGTACAAAATCAGCAGGGGATCAAATACTTTTTTCCCTCACTGTATATATAAGTATTCACACTTCTCAAAGTATTCACACCCCTTGACTTTCTCCACATTGTGTTGTGTTACAGCCTGAATTTAAAAT
>CM062487.1:56622912-56625412 GCA_031479575.1 Coregonus ussuriensis
TCCAATACAACACATTACTGAGTACCACTCTGCATATTCTCAAGCATAGTGGTGGCTGCATCATGTTATGGGTATTTTTGTAATCGTTAAAGACTGGGGAGTTTTTCAGGATTCAAAAGAAAAGGAATGGAACTAAGCACAGGCAAAATCCTAGAGAAAAACCTGGTTCAGTCTGCTTTCCACCAGACAATGGGAGATTAATTCACCTATCAGCACGACAATAACCTAAAACACAAGGCCAAATATACACTGGAGTTGGTTACCAAGAAGACAGTGAATGTTCCTGAGTGGCCTAGTTACAGTTTTGATTCAAATCTACTTGAAAATCTATGGCAAGACCTGAAAATTGTCACTTTGTCATTTTGGGGTATTGTGTGTAGATGGGTGAGATTATATATATTTTTCATATCAATTTTCAATTCAGGCTGTAACAACAAAATGTGGAATAAATCAAGGGGTATGAATACTTTCTGAAGGCACTGTATACATATATCTCCCACTCTCCCTCCTTTCAGAACCCTCTCCATTTCCAGATACCGATGCATAACCCGGCCCTGCACCAGGTGGACCTGCTCTACTCCCTGTTGGTGATCAACAGCTGGTATGACGTCAGCCTCCTACTCTGTCAGGAGTGGAACGTCTCCAGCTTCCTGGTTCGTCTCCGTAACAACACTAAGTTCCACCTGGGCTCTGTGGTCAACATCACCACCTCCAGCACCTCCTCTGGATCTCACCCCAACAGCTCTGTCTCCAAGGCCGACTTCTACACCTCTCTGCAGGGATACCTGGAGTCCATCAAGAAGTCCACGTCCACGGTGGTCACATTCGGCTGCGACATCCGGGACATCAAGAGGATCTTTAGCGTGGTGGCCAAGCTGGGCCTGATGCTGCCAGAGTACCACTGGGTGTTGGGGGACACGCAGGACTTGGAGGAGCTGAGGACCGAGGGGCTGCCGGCGGGTCTGCTGGCCCACGGCAGGATGGGGGCTCCCTCCCCCGATCATTACGTCCAGGATGGGCTGGAGCTGGTGGCCCGGGTGGTGGGGTCAGCTGCGTACCGCTCCCCTGAGCTAGCCCTCATCCCCTCCATCACCAACTGCATGGATACACAGAGTAGCCAGAACAGGAACATGACATCAGGGAAATATCTGGCCAGGTACAGTACTGATGCTGCTTCACTACTCCTATAAGCATTATTAAAGATGATTGTGGTGATTTAATCCTCTTGAATGGTTCAGGACAAAAGCTCTGTATTGTTCAATACCTGTTAATACATAACCTAGGGGAAATACTGTACGTCTCTTATAAAACGCCAACAACAACAGTAATCAGAGAGAGCTGAGATCCCCCTTACTATCTCCTGATAGAGATACAGTGAGGGAAAAAAGTATTTGATGTCCTGCTGATTTTGTACGCTTGCCCACTGACAAAGAAATGATCAGTCTATAATTTTAATGGTAGGTTTATTTGAACAGTGAGAGACAGAATAACAACAAAAAAATCCAGAAAAACGCATGTCAAAAATGTTATAATTTGATTTGCATTTTAATGAGGGAAATAAGTATTTGACCCCCTCTCAATCAGAAAGATTTCTGGCTCCCAGGTGTCTTTTATACAGGTAACGAGCTGAGATTAGGAGCACACTCTTAAAGGGAGTGCTCCTAATCTCAGTTTGTTACCTGTATAAAAGACACCTGTCCACAGAAGCAATCAATCAATCAGATTCCAAACTCTCCACCATGGCCAAGACCAAAGAGCTCTCCAAGGATGTCAGGGACAAGATTGTAGACCTACACAAGGCTGGAATGGGCTACAAGACCATCGCCAAGCAGCTTGATGAGAAGGTGACAACAGTTGGTGCGATTATTCGCAAATGGAAGAAAGACTGTCAATCTCCCTCGGCCTGGGGCTCCATGCAAGATCTCACCTCGTGGAGTTGCAATGATCACGGTGAGGAATCAGCCCAGAACTACACAGGAGGATCTTGTCAATGATCTCAAGGCAGCTGGGACCATAGTCACCAAGAAAACAATTGGTAACACACTACGCCGTGAAAGGACTGAAATCCTACAGCTCCCGCAAGGTCCCCCTGCTCAAGAAAGCACATATACATGCCCGTCTGAAATTTGCCAATGAACATCTGAATGATTCAGAGGAGAACTGGGTGAAAGTGTTGTGGTCAGATGAGACCAAAATCGAGCTCTTTGGCATCAACTCAACTCGCCGTGTTTGGAGGAGGAGGAATGCTGCCTATGACCCCAAGAACACCATCCCCACCATCAAACATGGAGGTGTTAACATTATGCTTTGGGGGTGTTTTTCTGCTAAGGGGACAGGACAACTTCACTGCATCAAAGGGACGATGGACGGGGCCATGTACCGTCAAATCGTGGGTGAGAACCTCCTTCCCTCAGCCAGGGCATTGAAAATGGGTCGTGGATGGGTATTCCAGCATGACAATGACCCAAAACACACGGCCAAGGCAACAAAGGAGTGGCTC